>APFE030198811.1:3070-20405 GCA_000404065.3 Pinus taeda | reverse complement strand
TAATTTCAGCTTTTCCTCCCACTGTTTGAAATTGTTCCCCATGAGGGGCTTAATCTGACTTAGACTTGACATTATGTTTGGATCTGAAAAAAAATTCAAGAACAAGGAAATAATTTAGATACGATGCGTCACGATTTGATCTTTAATCATAATTCTAAAAACTATCTAAAGGCATGTGTAAAACTATTTGCTCCATTAAAACTTTAGCCAAAACACCATTCAATTATGAAACACCTTTGGGTGCAATCATTACCTTCAGGCATTTTGGTGTAGTGAATAAAGTACAAACATGCAACCTTTTTGTCAATCTACCTTTGGGTTAGACTAACATATCCATGAACTAACGACCATCGCTACTCCATGTGTGTTGCAACTAATTTTCATACACTACCCTTATGCACCAAACAACTTAGCAGGCGCCAAACCTCCTTTGGGAAAGCTAACACCCATGTCCATTTCCAGCACGTCATTTCAACTTGTCATGAGTCACCCTTGCAATCGTCTTACAGAGAGTGGTTCGTTTGCGAACATCAATGCTTGACTCATGTGAAAAACAACACATGTATACTTAAAAAAAAAAACGCCTTTAGTTAGATTCCAAAATTAGTAAAAAAAAACTTTAGCAATTTCTACAATCATTACCTTTTAGAAATGCTTCAATAATTTATTTAGAGAATACTAAATAATTTATTTATGGTTGTCATGATTAGCATCATTGTGATAAAATCCGAATTTAGTATTATATCAATAATTAACGTTAATACAAATTTTATGCCATAATTAGCATTATTGTGATAAAATCCGAATTTGGTATTATATCAGTAATTAACGTTAATACAAATTTTATGCCATAATTAGAATTATTGTGATCAATTTAGAATTCAGTATTATACCTTTTAATTGGTGTTAATACCAATTTTAAATAATATCTAAATCCTAATAATTAGCCTAAATATAGCATAATATATATAATTACTCATAAAAACAACTTGTTGATTATACACCATTAATTTGATATAGATGTATCTAAATATTCTTTCATAAAATTATTTAAAATCAGTTTAACAAAATCCTTAATAAAATTAAAAAACGTTGTTTTAACAAAATCTTTAATTATACACCATTAATTTACTCGAGTTATATCGAGACATTCTATTATAAAATTGGAAACATTCCTTCCCTCTGCAACGGGATGAGGTTCTTGTTTAAAAAAAAGACAGTTTAAAGAATGTTAACTTTAAGATTTCCTATGAACAAAATCGAACAAGTTTAAATTGATAAGACACTGAGCAGAAAAGAAAGAGTCTACATTCATCGAATTATATAGACTTAATTGGAAATATTCTACAAGAGAATCTGGTACTTACTAATTTAAAGATTTTTACCCTGCACACTAAATCTGGAAACGCGTACGAGAATTCCTACCTTGGAGGAAACGATATCAAATTTCCAACGCAGTGCATTAAAAAAGACATTAAATACACATGCATAAGCATGAATCCATTTTCCAAAGAAGGGAACAACTGTGTTGTGTTATGGGATTGAAAATGGCTTCCTCCTCTCTGTTTATAACTTTCTTTGTAGTATGTATAGCTTTTACACTGGTACTCTCTTTAGAGGCAGAAGTGAAGAATGATGTAGCAGGTATTTTAAAATTATTGTAGAACAATCAACAGGTTCCTCATCAATAGCTGAAAGATGAATGTAAATACTTGTTGGTTTTAAAATTACAAAATAAGCATCTGCCGACAAGATTTCAGCAGAAAATATTTCTCTTTTTACGGTTACGAAAACATTTGTTTCCAAGATTTCAATGAGACAGACGCCATTATTAGGATTTCAAACCAGAAAGAACTTTAATGTAAAGATTTCAAACAAAACTGTACAATTTGTAATGATGCATTTACAAATTTCTAGGAGTACGACATATCATTTCCAGGTTTAACATGTTTAAATTAGCAAGCAATGTCTTATTGGCATGTTGTATTGCTTCCGCCAATATTTCCTCCAAAAGGAAATCGACTCGACACTATGAGGATCTTGAACCCTCAAACGGCGAAAAAATATTTAAAGAAAGTTAGATCGCAGTAATTTTCAAAGATCCCTTTAGGAACTAGGGCGAATAAAGCATAAGATTGACGCTATAACTCAAATTCGTTGTATATGCAGAAAAATTCATACCAGATACCGTAAATTCCAATAAATCATATGCTTTAAATCCAACCAATGGCATAAAATCCAGGTCCATTTACACAGAAAATATATTTAACTACTTCAAATTCCAATACAAATAGCTTGCTAAAAACGTAAATCTTAAGTTTCTGATACTTACATAAGGGTGCTCTGATACCAATTGTTAGATTTACTTTGAGGGTTTTCCTAATTACTTTAAACCCTAACCAAGATCTACTCCTTTGTAAGAATTTAAAATGAATGCACAGCGGAACTTACTTTCCATCTTCAAAGGCTCCTGGTCTTGACTTGAGTTATTGGCTCTTGAATCCTTCCAAGAGCTTGCAATCCTTTTCTCTGGCTATCCTTGACAGAGTATCTGGTCTTCAATGGAGCAGACAATTTTTCTAAGTGATTGCAAGCCTTGGAGACTCAACCCTTTTATAGTAGTCCCAATCCTAGGGCAGCCGAAATTTAGCTGTCAAGAAATCTGGACTGCCGAAATTTAGCTGTCAAGAAATTTATTACTGCTATTATTTCAATCAATTATAATCGGTCCATTAACAATTATAATTGATTAACATTATTCTATATGTATTTGTATCTAAATCCTTATTTAAATACGTATAATGCCATGACTTAATTAATCACACTATTTGGCATATTTTAATCATTATATAAATGTAATCTTGCTGACAATATTTGATATCATAATCATAATGCACGTATGTCCAACCTAATTATTGTAATTAGACGTCTCTAAATCCAACATGTTTAACATCCTCAACCAGTTGTGCCAATAAGACTTAACTGAAACAAATTTTTTCTTTGTAGAAAGAGTTTTATATGTTTTTCAGCGATTCTATAAATGGAGACAATTTGTAGAGAATGACCGAGCAATGGTTGTTATTAGAAGGTGATGTTTCTTACTCAAAATTAGTGTTCTTTTGAGAGGGAACATGGAGAAACATTTATGTTTTCATTCCCTCCGTGTACATACACTGAATTTAAGTCGACAATTCGATGCTCTAGTGACTCTAGGCTTCTTACAATTCGCCAATTCAGTGATCTGTTCTGGTGTTTCTGCAATTCTGCAGTTTTGAGCTAGGTAGGCCAGGTATCGTCCCATTTGCATTGGACTAGTAAGATTTTTGCAATTTATGTGTAATTGATATTATTATTACATTATTGTTGTAGGCAAAACTCATCATAAGTAAAACAAGTGTAATATGCAGTGTTGTTTCTTAATACATGTCTTTTATGCAAAAAGTAATTTCTAACAAAATAATTAACATGCATTTATAATATTTTCCTTAATTATAAATCTTATTATTATTAATTTAATTTTTACTAAAAATTGTATTAAATTTAAAGCAATTATAACATAACATAGTAAATAATTATTATAAAGTTGCAATTATAATTATTATAATGTTTGCACCTCAAGTGATCCTTCTAGCCACACTTGAGGAAAGCTTTGCACCTCAAGGAATTTTGTCTCTCTAGACATTTAATATATTTGGAGCTAAGATGGATATAATATTAAAAAATCTATCATATAGCATTTTGGTGAAAATAAATAAAGTTGTTAATATTCTTATTAAATTTCAAGAATAATGTTTAAAATTTGTGTAAAATAATATGTTTATTCTAATTACTATGAAAAATCTATATTAATTTCAAAATCTATCTTGCATGAAGAGAGATTTTTTTAAGTGCAAATAAATAAATAAATATAATTTTTTCACACTTTAAAATTAATTAGATATTCAAATCCGATCAAATGTTTAAATTAATTAAGAATGCAAGAATACACACATGAGGAAGATGATTTATCCATCAAGAACGACCACCATAGCGAATGTATTTTGGAAGGACAATTCATTCTTTCGAAAAGATAAATTATCATCATATTTTAAAAGGAGTTGTCTATAGTGCGACTTTTTGGAGTTTCCGATGCCAGAATCCAGTGGAAAAAATTGAGGTCAAATCTTGATTTGTGTTATTTAAACTAACTTTTTTGACTATATATATGGATTCATCACCATGAAAAACCCCACAAACTTGTGATTTCAATGAATTCCTACCGGATTTTAGAGAAATTAGACCGGAAAAACCCACCGGAAGAGCTTCCAAAAAGTCACAATAATGGCAATTCCATTTTAAAATTTTCAAACACCCACGTTTACATCCAAAAGACCAAATAAATTAACAATAAAGGAAGAAAAAATGGATTTAAAATGGTTTTCGTAATAAAAATTTGAAGTGACAAATAGAGAGTTAAATAATTTATAAATATTTAGATTCATAAATATTTAGATCTCATATGTGTAATTTTATGACACTGTTTGTTATAGAGACTTTTTCTTAAATAATTTTTATTTGTCATAAATATTAAGATTTGATTTGTAAGTGCTAATGTTTATATAATGAGATTATAACGTTTTGTGTTTTAAATTATATTTTTAAATTTAAAAATAAATTTAGTATTATAATATTTAAAATTATGTGAATTTAACAATTTTAATTAAACTTTTTAATTAAAAAATAATTACACCCAAGGTGAAATGGGCTTGAGAAATTTCAAAATTTTAAATTATGAATGGCCAAGATTTTTAATATGGGAATATTTTTCTTTTAATGCATAATCGTATCCAACAGATAATATAGAAGGTGTGCTCCTATCTTTAATTTACTAAAAAATCAGTAATGAAACGTGGTTGGAGTTATAATTTATTAAAAAATTATCTATCAAACGTTGCTTTGGCACTTCAACTCTATTTACTACATGTCCATTAGTTTATAACATTTATTTTATTAAATTTCTTATTATGATTAAACTAAATTATGCCACTACTATATATTACTTTAATATTAATACTAGCACAACCATATTAATAAATGTTGTTGATATACGCTGATAGGCGTCAATGGACATGGATTTAATATTAATAAAAATAATAATATAATAATAATAATTATATTATAAAATATCAGAGAGGCGGGAGCAGGAGGGGTGTTATATAACTTCGATGGAACAATTGAAACAAGGCTCGCCTCGGGACTAGGGAAAGCAACGAACAATCAAGTTGAAGTTTTATCGCTCTGGAAAGGTCTAAAGATCACTATCTCCAAAGGCATAAGGCATCTGAACATCGTTGGTGATTCAATGGTTGTCATTCAAAGGTGTTCAAGGTCCTCCAAGAACAAGCACCTCATAGACTCTAAAACTTTTCCTATGCTTATAAGGATTATGATTATTCTTAGAAAATTAGATGAATTTAAATTCTACCATGTAAAACGAGAGAGTAATCATGAGGTAGATTTTCAAGCCAATATTGGCGTTGCATTGGAATAAGGGATCTTGATCATTGATCAATCCAAATAAATATGTCACATCTCGTAATTGATCGTATAAATAAACTAGCATTGGAAGATAGATTGAATAATGCAAGTATTAAAGAGAATCGATCAAACATGCTCGAGTTATGTCTCGGAGAAGGGAAGGAAATTCTTGGGAGGTGGAGTAGGCAGATGGGTGGTATTAACTATGGTTGTAGGCACTTGAATCTATGAACCATGTTGAAGACCATGTGGATATCTTTTCGATTGCTATTAAATGTGAAGGTAGGTGAAGGCAGCTTCAATACACTCCTCCAGCATATTTGAGTGGTTTCATAGCAATTCGAATGCAATATGGCAGTAGTGAGGATGGATGATCGTGCCTTTTTTGATCTGCAGATAAGGAAGGATATTAAATGTGATAGGATGTGTGCTTTGATCAACAGGAAGAAAGGAATTATATTAAGAAACTAGGTGATGCAGATAAACCACAGAATAATTCAGGTGCGGGGAAGGATAGCTCACAAAATGGCTTATGCAAACCTTAACGAAAGTGGCGATAGTGCATAGGAACAGGGAAATTCGAGCAATGAAAATGTGGCAACCATGGTAGAAAAGACATGGAAACAAGTAATACAGAAGGTACAAAATCAAATTAAGCATTGGAAAGGACCTGGAGATGATTCAGAAAGAAATGGAGAATTTGAACACTGATATGATCAACTTGAATTTTAAGGTGGATAATATGGAGATAAAAGTGTAAACAACTACTTTTGGCGTGCTCAAGGAGGTCTTTTGGTTGAGAGAAATGCCCACTTTCATTTCTCAGGCTGATGGGGAGGTAGAACAGGCATGACACGGGTCTGAGCTGATCCTAGTTCCTGGTCAAATTGTTGAAACAACTCATGAGGACAATCCTATGGAAAAGATGGAAAGCAGTGGCTAGTCATTCACTCCACAGTTTATATGTTTTGTCGTGTTGTTAAATTATGTAGTGTGTTTTGGAGAAGTTATAGTATAAATATTGTAAGTAGTATAGTTATAAATAATAGGGGTAGTATTAGATACTCTATGGATTTATCTCTACAAATCTTTGAAACAAAGCAGATATTGAATGCAAAGAACCTGGCCCATTTCCAACTTTGATATATAAAAATGCTACATGTTTCCTTGATATATATATATATATATATATATATATATATATATGATAAAATTTATAATGGAAAATTATAATAAGTATTATTATATTATAATATATATGGTAATAATATTATTATTATCAATAATATAATAAATACTTATATAACTAACCAAAGAGATTATTAATATTATAAACCGAAGGCATTATAAACCCCATGAAATAATATTAAACACAAAGGATTAATATTATAAATCCAAGAGATTAATATTATAAACCCTTGGAATTAATATTATAAACACAAGCGATTAGTAATATTATAAACCCAAGGGATTTATACTATCAACCGAATGGATTATAAACCTAAGTAGTCTATATTAAACCCTATGATTAATATTATAAACCCCATCAACAATATTATATCCTAGGAATATTGACCCTTAGATTAATAACCCCATCTTTGGCCATGCTTGACCATGGTTGATGTCGATATTGAGACAATATTTGTCATAAAATCACATTAAACCATGGTTGACAATGATTGACCATCGTTGACGATGGTTTACAATGGTTGACCATGGTTGATTTTCATATTGAGACAACCTTTGTCACAATGAGACATTGGACCTTGGTTGACCATGACTATAAATGCAAGGGATTTATATTAAGCCCTAGGATTCATATTATAAACCCTATGAATAATATTATAACCTAGGAATATGAACTCTTAGATTTAAAAACACAAGCGATTGATATTATAAACCCAAGGGATTAATACTAAAACCCTAAGGGATTATAAACCCAAGGGAATAATATTAAACCAAAGAGTTTAATATTATAAACCCAAGGTACATAAACCCTAAGATAAATATTATAAACCCTAAAATAAAAGACCATAAATTGTCATAGTTGATTTTCAGATTGAGATAATTCTTTTCATAATGTGATGTTTGACCATGATTGATTTTCATATAGAGACATTTTTTGTCACAATGCAACGTTGGGCTTGGTTGACTATTATCACAAGTTTAGTTAATGGTTTTGAGGCATGAACAGTTTCAGTGTCAACACCAAATTGTAAAAAATAGTATAAAAGCACTGACAACTAAATTATCTTCGCCAATTTGAAAGTGTGATCAAGCGAGTGTTGACCAAATAAATGACTCATGTTTTAGTGAATTTTGCCTGAGCTTCATCAAAAAGTTACTATTTAAAAAATAATGATCCAAACTCAGCAGTCAAAATGAAAAAGTGCCAAAGCATGTTTTTTTTTTCACTTGACAAAACTCTGTTTTTTAGACATTTTTTCCTATAAAAGGCGGTAAATTTGGGTACATTTTCTGAACAAATGGGATTATATTTTTGAAAATAGAAAGAGGTTTATTTCGATAATTAGCCTATTAACAAAAAATTCTCTCACATTGTGCACATCTATCACGGTTTTGGAGATTAGAATGTCTCTTTGAAGCCAATTTTTAAGAAATTGTCCATATTTTGAAGCCTATTTTTCACTAAATGCCAAATGTGTCTTGTCTAATATAATTGACAAGTGGAGTGCCACTCAATCATCTAGGTGTCAAAGGGATATTCACCATGAGCACAATCTATCTAATGAAATATTATATGAGCAGTTTAAAGCTATTGTGCTTTCATTGTTAATGCATATGTCCAAATGTTTGTTGAATGAGCTACTAAAGGTGAAAATTGATGGAGATTTTTTCAATGAATGGATGTATTATGCCATAGTAGATGTAAAACCCGAGATCTACCCGGGATCTAGAGAGAAGTATGAATCCAGAATGTTAGTTGTGAAGATGCTTGTTGCAATGTTGGGAATTTTCCAAATGGTCATTGGAAAAATCTGTTTTATTCCATTTATGTTTGTTGTTTCTAAAAATCATAGTTATATATTTTATTCAACATATAAAATGCAAAAATGGAATAAATCTATGTAGACATTGGACGGCTTCATATTATAGCTACACTAATGGAGATTAAAATTATCATAGTAACATATTTCTATTGTTGAAAATAGCAACAATAAATGATAAAATTAGAATCCAGAAATTCCATTTTAATTTGTCCTTGAATTAAACTCATAATTAAAATTGAAATCTATTCTCATAGCAACTTGTAAATAGTTAATTAAGCTTAATTAACTTAAATAGATTAGGAATTTTGATTTGGAAGTCTTTCTGAAGTCATGTATATGTTCTCCCTATATTATAGGGGTCTAGGATGAGTTAATCGAGAGTTTTAATTAGATAACTCAATTTATTGAGTTAAGTTCAGCTAAATTAGTTCCAAACTATTTGAGGAACTAATAGTGAGTTAATAGTCAATTGCTGCACTAATGCATTAACTAGTGTTACTCTAGTTAACTGAAGATTCCCTCATCAGAAACTCATGCATGTCAATTCTGAGAAAGACCTAGTTGAGACTAGAGTGTAGGTATAGTATACTATCAGTTGTATGATTTTCTAAGTTGTATAGATGGTGGATGCAATCAGGAACTGAAAGGGATTGTACAATTTTGGATACACTGGTTTCCCTTTAAGATGGGCTATTCAGACATAATAATTGCGCAAGTAAATAGGGACTTAGAGAGTTGAAGAATTGGCTAAGTGTTGGCCAAGAGTTCGCTTGGAGAGCTACAGAATTGGCTAAGAGTTCACTTGTGAGTTAGAGATTGATTATATTGAGTGCTGGGATTGTTCTTGTGAGATCTTGGATTTTTTATTTAATGCAATACAGATAGTGGGGTTTTGAGCTGTGGCTTTCCCGGGATACTTATTGTGTTATGTGCCATTGATTTATCTTCCTCTTGTCGATTATTGTTTTCATCTATCTATTGGATTTTGTTGGTTGAAAGTAGAAGTAGATTATTGTCTTTTTCTTTAGTACATCACATGAGCTTGTGAATATACATGATTTTCTACATGGTATTGGAGATGAGAATAGTATACTAGAGGATATTTCAAAGTTTTGAGTTTAGGATGACAATTCAAATTTGAATTTACAATACATACTTCGGGATCAAAAGATGGTGTTCTATGATTTGTGGCTTGAGTATGCCTTGGATGGAAGATCAAATTATATAGCATTGGATGGAAGCTCGAATTATATAGCCTATAAGGAAAGGATGGAGGTCGAGTTAGAGGGAAATGTCTTGAATGAATTCATTTATCAGGACATTCCTAAGCCACTAGCATCAGATTCTCAAAATCTAGTTGAATGGAAGAAGTGTGTGGCAATGGCGAGGTGGATAATCCTTGAGGGAGTTCGAGACCACATTGTCTCGAGTCTCCATGGGAATGAAACTCTGCATGCTACATGGAAAGCATTGAAGGACCTTTTCCAGAACAACAGTGACCAAAGGAAGTTGGCACTGAAAGATAAACTTCAAAAAATCAAGATGGAGGCAAGTGACTCAATTCCAAATTACTTGACCAAGTTCACTCAATGTCATGATGAACTTGGAAGTGTTGGAATCACGGTTGTCGAGGATTATATGGTGAGTCTTACTCCTCTAGGACTCCCAATGAGTTGGCATAGTTATCAGGACTCTGCCAATGGTTGGGAGAAGCTACCAGATTGGGAAGGACTCTGGTCGAATTTGATGCAGGAGGAGATCAAGAGGAACAACGGAGATGGGTCCTCTTCCAAGGACGTGGAAGAGGGTTTTGCCTTAGCGAGTAAGGCAAAGAAGGCCAAGGGAAATAAGTCCCAAGGCGAGGAGGGTGGAAAGAAGATGGACTTGACGAAAGTAAAGTGTTTTCATCGTCGCAAGCACAGGCACTAAGCCAAGAACTTCCCACAGAAGAAAGCAAGCAAGAAGGAGCCAACAATAGCGGCAGCAGGTGAAGTTGTAGCTTCACAATTCAAACTTGATTCACTCTCATTGCATGCATGGCTGGCACTTCCATGGGAAGCGTGCGGTATCTTGACAACGGTGTCTCATTCCATATGATGGGGAATAGAGATATCTTTAGTGATTTTGAGGAGAAAGACCTCAAGCAAAGCATAGAGTTTGGAGATAACGAGAGGTATAAATCTATCGAGATTGGTACAGTTACCTTTCATAGATGTGATGTATGTACTAGGACTAAAGAAGAATCTTGTTTCAGTCGCAATATTGGAAAAATGTGGCTATGATTTGGTTTTTAGTAAGGGAAAGGTTTTACTTGGACACATCACCACGGGATGGGTGAAACATATCGGTTCATGGGTCGAACATGTATGCTTTTGAGGTTCAAGATGCATGCAAAGCTTTGAGGAGCAAGGAAAAGGTTAGAAACTTGGTGGTTGAGAGGGAGAGTAAATTACCTCTCAACATGAAGCCCCAGAAGAAGCCTCAGAAACTGCTTCAATAAGTTTTGGAGTAGCCACAACTAGAAAAGATGAGAGGAGACCGAGTGGAGATATCTATTCATGCAGAGACATCCAGTAGGGGGGAATTTCAAGCCAAGTGAAAAGAGGGATCACATTTAGCCATACCTCCAGGTGTGAGGTGGGGTGATGTGAAGTGATAGTCCCAAGAGGGCTGAAATTGGGTAGGGTCCATTGAGAGGTTTTATCTCATGGATCATACCTTGCTACGGGAGCCCAAAGTACATATTAGAGGGAGGAATCAGTGGGATTGATGCAGTCAAATATCAGAGTGACAGAGGCTAGAGCAGTTAGATATTGAAGAGCACAGAGAAGGGTTGCCAACAGTGTAGAAAGGAAGATTCAACAGAAGCACAAAGTTTTCAGTAGACAAAGGCAATAACAGTCAGAGACTCTGATGATAGATGCATCATACTGATTCAGGTTGGATGTTTTTTGTTTTTGGAGTTGTTGGAGCAACAACATGAGAGAGAAGTGTTGCATGCAGAACATTCCAAAGGTTCAAGATCAGGATCGAGTTGAATTTCTTTCTTGTTGAGAGGGAGCGTTGAAAATAGAAACAAGGAATGATAAAAATAGAATCCATAAAGTCCAGCTTAATTTGTCCTTGAATTAAACTGAGAATTAAAATTGAATTATATTCTCATAGCAACTTGTAAATAGTTAATTAAGTTTAATTAACTTAATTACCTTAGGAATTTTGAGTTGGAAGTCTTTCTGAATTCATGTATATGTTCTCCCTATATTATAGGGGTCCAGGATGACTTAATTGTGAGTTGAACTTAGGTAACTCAATTTATTGAGTTAATTTAAGTTAAATTTGTTCCAAATTGTTTGAGGAACTAATAGTGAGTTAACACTCAGTTGGTGCACTAATGCATTAACTAGTACTACTCTAGTTAACTAAAGATTCCCTCATCAGAAACTCATGCATGTCGATTCTAAGAAAGACCCAGTTGAGACTAGAGTGTAGGGACAATGTACTATTAGTTGTATAATTTTCTGAGTTGTATAGATGGTGCATCCAATCAAGAACTGAACCTAGAAGGGATTGCGCAGTTTTGGATACATTGGTTTCCCTTTAAGATGGGCTATTCATCAATAGGAATTGTGCAAGGAAATAGGGACTTGGAGAGCTGCAAAATTGGCTAAGTGTTGGCCAAGAGTTCACTTATAAGTTGGAGATTATTTATACTGAGTGTTGGGATTGTTCTTGTGAGAACAAGCATTGTATTATCATCTTGGATTTCCGATTTAATGCAATACAAATAGTGGGGTTTTGAGCTGTGGTGTTCCCTGAATACTTATTGCATTATGTTCCATTGATTTATCTTCCTCTTGTCGATTATTGTTTTCATCGATCTTTATGGGCCTCCACTGTAAAGAGTATAAGTAGATTCTTTTCTTTTGCTTTAGTAAATTGCATGAGCTTGTGAATCTATAGGATTTTCTACATCTATTGCCAATGGAAAATGTGCATTGTTTTATTCACCTTGTAAATCAATGGATGAGATTTAATCTTGGCATAGCATCAACATATTTGTGGATAGAAAGGTATTCAATAAAGAATAACACACTTGGAAGAGGATCAAAATCAACCGAGGATTTGGAGATCAAATCATCATTTCAACTCTTTGAGATCGAATCAAAAACACATTTTTAGACATCTGTAAAGCATAATCAATGGGCGTAAAATCAAATCATCAAGTGAAGATTTCATTCCAAATTTTAAGGCAATAGTTGGGGTACAGATGGCAATTAGATTCACGTTCTTTGGCTTATTCTCAAGTTCAATATTAGCAGAGGGTGAATATTTGACTCCAACATCCTTCCAACTATTCGAGACACCTATTGCAACCTTGTTTATTTCTAGTTTATTTTTATGGTTTTATAATTTACTTAGATTTTATTTTCGAGCAAACTAAAATCAATTTGGATATTACTTTATTATTTAAGCAATGCTTTTGAAATAGAACAAGTTGGGTCCTGGGGAATTATTTTTTGCCCAGTTGCATTTCAGAATCTGTAAAAAAAAAAATCAATGTTAGAGCTAAATGATTTACTGAGGCAAAGATTCCTGTGATGGTGTTTTCCTATCACTGTCCTCCTCATGTGCTTGTTTTTCTAGTCAATTCATGGATTTGTTTATCTTTTGAGTATTTGGGATAGATTAAATGAAATGGAATTCATCTATCATGAAGCTCGGTTTCATATGTTCAATTACTATCACCCTTTCTCTCTAAAACTATTTTAGGATTCATCTCTCATGCCCTGCCATAGCAAATTGTTTTCCTTTATTCTACCTATAGCTACAACAACAACCTAATGTATAAGAAAGTGGCATCTACCTTGCCTTTTCCATTCAGTGATCATACCATTCGCATCTTTTAGGTATTTTCTTAACTTTCATGACTTGACTCCATGCCCAAAGGTACAGTTTCCCTCTTCCCAACCTCTTTTTCAAACCCCTCACTCTACACATGATCTAGACATCGAGCTCATCAAATAGCGAGTCAGTGTTGGTTGAGCTATACAAGAGAGATCCTTCTCTAACTTGGAAGGGATAGCATCCAAGTGCCAAGTGAGTTCAAAAGTTACCTCGGGATTTTTCTTTCACAACGAGATAAATTATGAGTGATAACATCTTGGTGCCGTTGCCAGGGGGAGAAGGTGAAATTTTCCCTGGGAGAATGACAAGATCTAGATTTGATCGCTGATAGTGAACAAAAGTCAGACAC
Source organism: Pinus taeda (assembly GCA_000404065.3). Lineage (NCBI taxonomy): Eukaryota > Viridiplantae > Streptophyta > Pinopsida > Pinales > Pinaceae > Pinus > Pinus taeda. The sequence continues at coordinate 6,623 of APFE030198811.1, read as the reverse complement.
CATTGATTTGTACATCATTCGCCTAGTGACTACATTTTTAGATTCCATAAATCATAATTTTCATGGCAACTTCATTGTCTGAAGAATTCAGAGCTTGAACTGCAGATCTAGTTTCCTAGTCAATCGAGATTACAATGTATGTTAAAATTCATGTTTTTATTTAATATTTTAAGGAATATTGGGACAATTCTAATGATGATCAGATTGATGCATCTTTTTCAAGGTTTCTGCCTATGTATTTAAATTCATGCAAATGTTATTTAGAGGATAAGATCTATTTTTAGAAACATTCGCTGGAGAACTTGAGAAGGTTATTCAAGTCTTAGAAGTTCAAATACAATCCCATAATTTCCAATATCATAATCGGTCTTTTGAAAGAATTTTTCATGCAAGTTAAGAGGAGGTAGTGTTGCCCTCAGTTGTCAGGATTGAAGAGTGTTTTAATTTTTGGAACGAGTTTGACAATTTTCAGTTCAATTCATGGATTTTTTTTCTCAACCATTTTTTTGTTGTGGAGACAAATTACATCATGAGTTGCCTTTTCCACTATACTATCTATTTTTTATTTTGTTGAAGTATAATAAAAATGCCATGGTATTTGAGAAACTACTAGATTGGTCGCATTGGCATTTTTGTATTATTTGATTGAGCATTTATTTCAGCAGTTTAGTGTAGGATGAGCGTGCAATAAGATTGTTGGGGAAAGCATGAATTTTCAATTTTGGTTTTCAGTTTGGAGTAAGAATTGTGTGGTTTTCAATTACAAAGTTAATTAGTTATAAGTAAGGTTGTCGGTTTCAGGTAAGAAGTTGGAAATAGCCTAATGGATCGGGCCTCTGGTCTATAGAGGTTCTTGCTTTCATCTACGATCGACAATATCCACATGGAGCTATCTGTTATCACAATTTTAGTTAATGGTTTTGAGGTGTTGACAGTTTCAGTGTCAACGCTAATTTGTAAAAAATAGGTTAAAAGCGTTGACAACTAGATTATCAGTGCCAATTTGAAAGTGTGATTAAGCAAGCGTTGGAAAATAAATGACTCCTATTTTGATGGATTTGGCCCAAGCTTCACATAAAAGTTACTATTTCAAACATAATGACCCAAACTCAGGAGTAAAAAGGAAAAGGTTCCAAAACATGTTTTGTTGTCACAAGACAACACTATGTTTTTTTAGACGGGTTTTCCTATAAAAGGTAGTAACTTTGGGCACGGTTTCAGAACAGATTGGAATGGATTTTTTAAAAACTGAAAGAGGTTTTTTATCTGGAATGGGACGATTAACAAAAACCTCTCTCATAGTTTTCACCTATATCACGGTTTTGGATATTCAGATGTCTCTTGGAAGCCTAATTTTCAGAAACTCACCATATTTTAAAGTCTATTTTTCACTAAATGCCAAATGTGTCTTGTATGATATAGTTGACAAGTGGAGTGCCATGAAATCATATAGGTGTTAAAGGGATATTCACCATGAGAGCAATATTTCCATTGAAATATTATATGAGCAGTTAAATATTGTTGTGCTTTCACTATTAATGTAGATGTCCAAATGTTTGTTGAATGAGCTACGAAAGTTGAAAATTGATGGAGAGTTTTTAAGTCAGTGGATGTATTGTGCCATAGCATATAGAACGCCCAGAAGCTAGCGAGAAGTATGAGTCCATAATGTTAGTTATGAATATGCTTGTTGCAATGTTGGGCATTTTTCAAATGGTCATTGGAGATTTTTGTTTTATTCCATTTATGTTTGTTGATTATAAAAATCATAGTTATATATTTTATTCAACATATAAAATGAAAAAATGGAATAAATATGTGTAGACAATGAATGGATTCATCTTACAGCCACACTAATGGAGATTGTAATTAACATAGTAACATGTTTGTATTACCAATGGAAAATGTGCACTTATTTTATTCACCTTGTAAATCAATGGATAAGATTTAATATTGGCAGAGCATCAACTAATTCGTGGATAGAAAGGAATTCAATAAAGAATAACACATCTGCCAGAGGATCAAAATCAATCGAGTATTTGGTGATCAAATTATCATTTCAGCTCTTGGAGATTGAATCAAAACCACATTATCACACATCTGTAAATCATTATTTATAGGAATAAAATCAAATCATCAAGTGAAGATTTCATTCCATATTTTAAGGAAATATTTGGGGTACAGATGACAATTAGATTCACATTTTTCGGCATATTCTCAGGCTCAATATCAGGAGGGTGAAGATTTGACTCCAACAACCTTCTAGCTATTCGAGACACCTATTGCAACCTCATTTATTTCTAGTTTATTTTTATGGTTTTATAATTTAGTTAGATTTTATTTTCCAGCAAACCAAAAATAATTGGGATATTATTTTATTATTTAAGAAATTATTTTGTAATAGAACAAGTTGGGTCCTCAGGACTTATTTTGTACCTGGTTTTGTTTCAAACTTTGTAAATAAAAGTTTGTAATATTAGAGCTAAATGATCTATTGAGGCAAAGATTATTGTGATGGTGTTTTCCTTTCAATGTCCTTCTCATGCATTTGTTTTCTTGCTTAGTCAATTCATGAATTTGTTTATCTTTTGAGTATTTTGGATAGATTAAATGAAATGGAATTTGTCTCAGGAACACAAATTGTTCTGTGCGTAAACTAAGCTAACTAAAAGCTATGCAAAAGTCACGTTCAGCAGCACCGTGCACGGATTTAGGAAACGGTTATCATGGTTGATAAATCCGTTGTTGGATTCTTGTCCCCTACAGTCTTCGTGGCTAAAGAAGAGGCCAGCTATGACTTTCATGCTCCACCTAAACACGCAGAGCCGTGCCACCATTTGCAACCTTGTCGTTTGACCAGAGTTACCTCCACGTTGACCAGGGGTGTAGACGGCCAGTTTGGCTGAGCTGACAGCACACGCACCATGTACACAGTCATACAAACTTGCCCATGTGACTCTTTCCTCTGGAGGACACCTGGATCATAGCAATCAAGAAAATGGCTGCGAAATCTGGGATTGGTTGCGGAATCAGAGATCGGCTGCAGAAACCCTGTATCAGCTGTGGAATTGCAGCACTTGAACCAAAAATCTAAACCAACAGTAAATCATTAGCACAATTAGCAAATCATGTTAAAAATTCCTATAATGCAATGAATTAAACAAGTTGATGAAGGAAATGATGGCAAAAGAAGGAAATGAGTAGGAAAAGGCTGTTGGGAGGATGGGTAAATAAGTGCAGGTTTGAGGCTCAACATACCCCCACTGTGAAGGTGTTGCATGTCCTCATGCAAACAAAACTTTGTCATGATTTTTCAGTTCATATGCTCAGATGCCTCTGCCAAGACATCCAACCTTCTCCTTTTTCTTCTTACTGCCAAATTTGTTCTTGGTTTTCTAACCAAACACCTAAACTTCAAGTTAATCAAATCCCTGCTCAATTTCTTGCATTTCTTCTTTAATTTCCTATCCTTTTTCTGCCAAAGACCCAAGTGAAGCATTGTGTTGTCGTGGACAATTTTGTCTAGCTTGCTTTGTTCTTTCAATGCTTCATT
>APFE030198810.1:100248-129497 GCA_000404065.3 Pinus taeda | reverse complement strand
TCCACTTTACTTATATTTTTATTTGTTTACACCCTTGCATGTATATAAGGTGACTTATGGAGTAAATAAAAAAAATGCCTTATTTATTTACCATACCTCTCATTTATTTATACTTTTATCAATTATGCTTTATTTATTTACCATACCTCTCATTTATTTATATTTTTATTAATTATGCTTTATTTATTTACCACACCTCTCATTTATTTATATTTTTATTGATTTACCATACCTCTTTTATAAATATGGTATTTGGGTCTTTGGCCCATAGGATTCACTTAAATAAAACTTATTCTTGAAAATGGGCGAATGGATTCACTTAAATAAAACCTATTCTTGAAAATGGACGAATGGAAGGTTGTAACACCTAATTACAAGGGCTAAATTTACCTTTTTTACCCTCTCCCTTAAAATAGGGTGGGCTATTTGAGGTGATTTGTAAAAATGTACTATGATACAAAATATTCGCCCCCTAAAATCACCCCTACTGCACACTTCACAAGAACAACAATCGAGCCTCCTTCCTTATTGCTGGAAGCCCACATTGCGTAGATACCTGAGCCTGCACTGCTCCCAAAAATTGTGCAGATTTTCGCTCCTAGTAACTTCCATCAGCCAAGACTTGCTACTCTTAAAACTACACAAAACTATCATTTGGTCCCTCTACTCTCCTACCCTATCTTCCCTCTAGAAACTGCGTAGAGGTTTCCCTCAAGTTCCCACCTTGCAGCTGCCACTAGTGTCCTTAACTGCGTAATTTTGCCTCCGAGTGGCCTCTGCGTGATTTTCCTGGACAGTGAAGACCGTGCTGCAAAGATCCTTGTCTAAGCCTGAGCTACGCTCTACAAAATCGAAATGACCAACCACCCTCCTTGTCATCTAGAACTGTGTATTGTGCAGTTAACGTGCCCTCTTCCCAGAATGTCATCTTTCTCGAGCCCGCACCATGGAAACAATGCATCATGCTAGACTACGATGTTTTGGATTTGATGTCATCATATCATGAGTGAATTGCAAGAACACTGCTAGATCATGGTGAGAAGACGAATGGTATGGAGAAGGAGCACACATGCTAGAAGGCTTACCTGCATCTAGACGAATGAATCAAGCAATAGGAGAAAGGAATACATGCATGGAACCATCTTTCAAGACCAAGAACATTGAGGATCCCGTAGCATCAAGTCATGCAGAGGAGAAGACAAAGCACACTTGAGAATACATCCATCACTTTGTAGCACATCAGCTTGACATGGACACCACAACCAACCAGTATATGTTAGTTGTGTCGTGTCAAGTTCTGTCATGAGTTGTCAAGGCCACATCACCACTATGGGCCATAATTATTGTAACTAAATGTAATGAAAAGTGAAAATCCAATGGACGTACACAATAAGTTGAAGAGTCACATCAGTTGAAAAATCGTAGGAATTTCAATAGTCATGAGGGTAGTCAAAGGGTCAGAAGGGTCAAACATCACCCTTGGCTATATATATATCCCTCCCATTATATGAGCGAGGACTTTTCACCTTGGCTCATCCCACATAGCTTTGGGAGTAGATAGTCAGTTCTTTGATGAGCAAGTAGTGGCTCCAATGTCCCACTACTGGGATTAGTGATGTATGGTGTACAAATTTGTATTAGGACCCTTTTTTAATTCATAAGCTTGTTAAGTCCAATATGTTTTCATGTATGTTTTGTAGTTGTTTGTGAGACTATTCTTTCGTCATTTTTAACGCATGCTCTTTTCACATGTACTAAAATAGTTGAACTACTTCAGTTTTTTTAGTACTTACATTGTCGGGAATATGTTGTATTAGTTATCACCTTTGTCTCATCCCTATGGACTACTCCGCAGGATACTAGGCATACCATCCGTGTGTATTCGTTATCACCACTGTCACATCCTTGTGGACTGCTCCGCGGGATACTCGAGAGACCATATTTGTTTTCTAGCTATAGTAATCATCACATCTGTGTGGACTACTCCGTTAGGTGGTGAATGTGTTGTCCCCTTCACCTCGGTTTAAACAATTGCCACATCCATTGTGGACTATTCTGCTGGATGTTGGACAAACCTTTCTAGTTCGTGTGTGTCTCTTCTTAGGTGGTACTATTACCTCTCACTTAGAGGCTTACTTAACTCTCTCCCTTTGCATTAAGAGGACCGAGAAACGAATTACATTACACACTCACCAGGCACATGTACCTTGTTGTTTGAAGATACCAGTGTGACACTGTCATGTGCTAACAACTAGAGCCAAGGCATACCTCTAAGTACATGGAAACTGAACCTTTATACGAAATGGGACTCCTAAAACAAACGATGTGAGGTCTAGTTGGGACTTCATATCGAGGAGATCCCCTGAAAATTGGTGGGTCTAGCACCATCAACACGCTCCTTGGGTTGGTGCCAGTAATGTCTAGGATTGATATTGTGCCTTTTCTACAACTAGGAAATTATGATCCCTTGTACCAAAACCCTTTCATTTAAATTTAAAAAAAGCTTCAAAAATTATCATGGAGGAAAATAATGAGTTCACTAATATAGAAATCATTATGTTAATTATTGAGTGGATCCTATATCAAATTCAGACTCCTCAAAGATAAAAATCAATATATCTGCAAAGTCAAAATTTACTCACATATAAAACCCTTACTAGGCCAGGTTTTCACAAAGACACATGAAATCCACCATGATATTTCCCACCAACTTAATGACATCATCACCAAGAACCAAGACCAATCCATGAAGCACAGTGATCTAGACCAATCTATGAAGCACAATGATCTAGTTATGTGACTGGAATGCATTGAAACTATTCTACCAAGTGATAAGGGCTTCACCTATCCAGGTACACCATCTACTCCAGTAGAGATCTCGACAACCACTTGACCTCCATGCAACTATAGTGGCATCATTAACTCCTCACAATTTTTTCATACAGCACCTAGTTTTTGTTTCCATATGCAGCAGGGTTGGTTTTATGTTTTGCATAATAATTTTTTTTAGATATCATGACAGTAAAAAAACCTTTCATTTTTTGCTCCAAAATACATTTCTTTCGTCAATGGTATAGCTTCCCAAGTGGTAGACCATGGTGGAAGCAAGGCAACTATGATTGTAAATGATGACTCTGTTTGATCAACTAATAGAACAATCAACTTACAAAAAGGGGTGCATAGGTTAAATCAAAATTTGTCAATTGGGGCTATCTCAAGTGGTTGAGTGGAATGATTGTTATCCTATCCATGCATGTTCCAAATCCCTGCTAGTGACATGTTGAGATTTGATGCCTTGAAGAATATTATTGTAATGGCATCAATCCCGGGAAAAACACTCTTAAATGAGTATAAATGTGAGCTAGTGGTACCTAAAATCTCACTTTTTCTTTTGGGCTAAGAGGAAAACAAAGCAAAGCTGATTTCTATTCTTGAAATGAAAAAAAATGTAAATTAAAGAAATAATTACCCATGTCTTCTAGTATCCAAATCTATATTTTGAATAATTTCTAAAATACAACCACCCTTTTACAATTGTTTTAAATTCGACACTTTTATATATCATAATGTTAATAATCAATCCAAGATTGTTTAATTATACCTGTTATTAAATATTCCTATTCTAATTATATATCTAAAATTTTTCTTATATTGCAAAATTCGAACCAATATAGATCATTTAAAAAAATCGAGTTATTCACACTTATTTAAATGTTACATATTTATCATGTGTTAAGTGATGTGATCTATCCAAAAAAAATTCTTGAAAATCATGAATCACACAAGCAATGTTTATTAAATACTTTATACATATTAATCATCAATTTTAATAAATTAACATTTATTAAAAATAAAGCTATATTTATAATAAAATAGAATAATTATGAGTAAATAATTTAACAGGTTCGAAACAATATTAAACATGCGTTATAAATTAAGTTAGAAAAATTATCCATAATCATCAATTAATAGATTACATGAAAACAAGTATAATTATAATAATATTATAAAATAATAAATAAAAATTCAACTGCTTATTAAAAAATAATTAAATTAAACTTCTAAAGTAATATAAAAAATAAACTACATAAAAAATAACACAAATATGAATATTACTTATTATCTGATATATAAATATGTTAACGGAAATTATATCATACAATATTAAATAAGCTGATCAATAATTAATATATAAAAAAAAATATTTACATAGGTATTAACTATATTAAATACATTTATTAATATTATATCACACATACACATAAGAACTAATAACTAGGGTGAGATATTACTCACGTAAAGGGTTGATTGTATCTATTATCACTATAATCTCCAATCGTAGCTACCAAGTTCCACATGTTGCATAAAAAACTTGTTGAGGTTTAATCGAGAGGTATTACAAGGATTGTTTTAATAATATCCTCTAACTGTTTTACAGGGTAAAGACGGCAAAACTCCAATATTAGTTACATTATTATATTTTAATATAATTACGCCGTAAGGCATTTTCATTTGAAATGAATTACCCTAGCTGACTCCGTGTCTTAGTGTTAACCATCGATGTGTGATGTTAGACGATTGAACAAACTTTGATCGTTGGATAAAAAAATATAGATTTGTAGCGATTCAGCTTCCTTTCCCTGCAAATGTACCCTTGAGTAACCCCTCTCTGCCGGTGCTCCCGGAGTCCCGAGGATCCAAAATTTTTGCATCTCAAAGAAATTTGCCCTGTCAATGCAGCCCCCGGTTTACTAAGATTTATTGCTAATCGCCTCAGAGCTGCTTTTGATGCAGTATTCTTTAATGGGTACCCAATATTGGCATTGGCCTTGAGTTGCTTTAGCCACAAAGGAGAAAATAAAAACTCGTCAACATCAGTGTACATCATCCATTGACACTTCTGTTTGGCCATGAGAACACAGTGTGAGAATCCAGATTCCTGTGTCTTGGCCATGGCCATGGATGCCTGCTTACCTTGTAATTTTCTGACCGTAACCCTTCAACAGTTTCTGCCAGATGGTCTTCACTGTTGTTATCATACAGAAAGAAGTTTTCCACACCCATATGAGAATGGTAGATAACCAATTCTCTTATGTATTTTGCAACGTTGAACACCATGGTGCAGACACGGAGTAGTTTCATTTTCTGTGCATTATCTTGAGTACTACTTTTGCTTGAATGATGAGATGGCGGGATTTCATAATAAGCGACGGAAGGAATTGATTTCCCATGGATTCGAAGAGTGATTTCGGAGGCAATGAGCTGATAACGAACTGATTCATTGGGATGCTCGCATCTAAAGACTTCTTGTGCAGAGAGTGTGACCATAGTTTCAATGGTGTTGTTGAATATGCAGCGTAGATATTTGGTTTCAATGTTGAGTCCTTGTCTATTGTTAATCCCTTTGGCGAATATAACAATATCCCTCTCTGTGGCCAAGCTCTCATATACCATATAATCCCATTTGATGGGTCTGGAATGATCAAAGTAACCCAATTTTGTTGTGATGATCTCTGGTAAATCTGAGCTATAATTAGCTGTGTCGACTGGGGCAACTGATGTTGCAAACCAGTGGATAGCAGGTGGAGGAGCCTGGCATCTGACTGCAGTTCGTGGTTGGGTAGAATATCCAAATTGTAAATACTCGATGGCATTCACTGGTGTATGGATTTGTTGCAAGAATGAACAGCTGGGGGATGATTTGTGGGATATCAGATTGGAGTTTGCAGAAGACAGGCGTACTAAGAAGAGGGCTTCCTCAGGAAGAAATACAATGTCTTGGATGAAGGAACTCCTGTTGGTTTGATTGGTCAGCAACAGGGGAAAGCTCTTTGTGAATTTCGCAGCCTGTGGTTTATACAGATTGGGAACCCATTCTCCATTAAGCTTTCTTGCAGGCTTCCATATTGAAAAAAAGAAACATTCCTTGACCATGTCTCGGGTTAGTATGATTTAACTACAGAGCCAAGAGCAAAGTATCTATTAGCTACAAAATCCATTCTGCTATTCAAGATTTTACAGGCATCTATGCATCAAGAATTAATGCCCAGAAAAATGGGGTTCTGCAACAACCTTCTAAAAATGAGAAATACAAAAGGATGCCTCAAATTCAGTACTCAGAGAAATACACGAATACAGGTTTGTAACTCAGAGCTTGCGCTATTTTTTTTGTTAAATAAAATATTTGTTTTGCTTTTTGGCTGGATGGTGGACTTTCAGTAATCTGTTAGAGATTCCTCTGATGTTGGTGATATCGTTCATCTTCTACGATTTGGGCAAAATGATAGTTTCATCTCCCAGATATATATATGCTTCCCAGCCCATCCTTGAACACGCCCATTTCTGTCTAACTGAAAGTTTATATGAAAGATTGGTTCTTCAGATCTATCACCAATCTCAGTGAAACCCAAATGGGGAAGTTCAAGTCATCTCAATTGCCACCAAATGAGATCAGAGAAACATAGCAGATGAAATTAAAATATACTAGAAGAGGGTATGAATATGAAGAAAACCAGGAGTGAATTATGAACATAACAAGGAAGCAGCAAACAATAACATGAAGGGCAGATTATGAATATAACAAGAAGCAACAAACAATAACAGAGAGACACGTTTATGAAGGAGATTCCCAGGGACAAAATCCTGCTTTTAGCCTTTAGCTTTGGATTCATCATTTTGCTTTGTTCCAGTCTGCATACACCAATGTTTAGATGCCTGTAAAACGTATCGAGATAAGACTTTTATGCGTAAACCTCCATTTCCATGACTGTTGTGAATTATGGCTTCCATTGTTCCAAATGCTAGCAACGCTAATAATGTCGATGCCATAAACCGAACGAGCTCTTTAAAAGTTTTAACCTATTTTTTTTATCTGTCTCGCAGAGCATTGCAAGCGACGATGCTACTTGGTTATGCTTGTCAGCTATCTCCACTGGGGGCGACGCGGGAGGGCACATGGCCTCATGCATGGACGCATGTTGCCTGAATGAAGGTGTGGGTTATATATATATAATTTTATTTTCTTTCTCGTAATTGTTTATATTAAGAAAATCAATGGTAAGCTGGATGACATATTATTTTAAATAAATAACCTTTAAACATTTGTGATTATAGTTATTTTTGTAATTTTATAGGTTTTATGGCATCAATATTAATTCATTCACGGGTATATACTCGACTATGGAATGAGAGAAGCAGCAGGGCATGGAACACTACTTCGATAGGCGAAAATACAGAGGGAAACCCATCGTAATTCTTCTTCACTGTTCATTTCTTCTGCAATTTTATCGACAATGGTGTTGCCTGGCAGATGATATAGGTAGTGTCTGATCAAGCCGATAGTGTTAATCCATGAAGATAAGGAGAGTAAGTACAAACCTAATCATTAATTACGTCGTAAGGCGTTTCCATTTGAAATGAATTACCCTAGCTGACATCGTGTCTTAGTGTTAACCGTCGATGTGTGGTGTTAGACGATTAAACAAACTTCGATCGTTGATCAAAAAAATATGGATTTGTAGCGCTTCAGCTTCCTTTCCCTGCAAATGTACCCTTGAGTAACCCGTCTCTGCGGGTGCTCCCGGAGGCCCGAGGATCCAGAATTTCTGCATCTCAAAGGAATTTGCCCTGTCAATGCAGCCCCCGGTTTACTAAGATTTATTACTAATCACCTCAGAGCTGCTTTTGATGCAGTATTCTTTAATGGGTACCCAATATTGGCATTGGCCTTGAGTTGCTTTAGCCACAAAGGAGAAAATAAAAACTCATCAACATCAGTGTACATCATCCATTGACACTTATGTTTGGCCATGAGAACACAGTGTGAGAATCCAGATTCCTGTGTCTTGGCCCATGGCCATGGATGCCTACTTACCTTGTAATTTTCTGACAGTAACCCTTCAACAGTTTCAGCCAGATCGTCTTCACTGTTGTTATCATACAGAAAGCTTATTCCATTTTGGGTGATATTGCATTTAGTTAATCATTTTGCCGCAATTCTATCTATTCCCAAACTTCTTGAGTTATTTTTATGCCCATCAAAATTCAGTATGATATAGAGTTGATTTGGAGGCCACTAGGTTGATGGCTCTAGAGTCACAATTCCAAGTTCCCACTTAGAGTGTAGGTTGCAAATACAGCAAGATAAAATTAACAGATATGTTCCATAAGATACAATGCAACATCATTGAAATGTAAAGCTTGAACATATATTAAATAGGTTACATAGAAATAGAAAGTATCTCTGCAATTAACAAGTTGTGGCCAAGCATAACTACCAATGCTCTGAAGATTAGCCATTCTCTTGAAGATTTCGCTGACAAATAGGACTGAGAATAATGATTTTATTTCCCTGACTTAACAAAATCTATAGTTTCATCTTCGTTATCCAAAAAACTGGCTACCTAAGCCAGCAAAAACGAATCACAATGTGTCCAACTTTAATCCCTAGTGCGTTGTGCAGTACCTATGTGGGGTAACCATTTCTTCAAAATCCCTTGGGAATTGCAGGCATACATGGCCTCATACAATTTAGGTGGGGTCATGGAACAGACCATGGAAAATATGGAAACCCTTATGAACTCACCAATGAACTAGGGTATGATTGACAAGATACTCGTTTATTAGAAAAATAGAACAATGCTTCTTTCAGAAGCCAAGAAAAATGACCATAGCTTTGCAATTCCTTTGTTTTTTTGACTGAAAACGTAAATACCATTGGATTCTCCACATCCTTCTACTTTTCCACTTTCCAGACAACGTTATCAAAACCTATTTTCCCACCTGTATTAAAACAAGCAATAATGCAAGAAAATTTGACAGATACGTTCCGTAAGATGCAATACAACATCATTGAAATGTAAAGTTTGAACATATATTAAATAGGTTACATAAAAATGGAAAGTATCTTTCTCCATTAAGCTTTCTTTCAGGCTTCCATATTAAAAAAAAGAAACATTCGTTGACCATGTCTCGGTATTAACCCGATATGATTTAACTACAGAGCCAAGAACAAAGTATCTATTCGCTACAAAATCGATTCTGCTATTCAACATTTTACAGAAATCTATGCATCAAGAATTAATGCCCAGAAAAATGGGGCTTTGCAACAACCTTGTAAAAATGAGAAATACACCAGGATGCCTCAAATTCAGTAGTCAGAGAAATACACTGATGATACTTATGAATACAGGTTTGTAACTCAGAGCTTGCACTATTTTTTTTGTTAAATAAAATATTTGTTTTGCTTTTTGGCTGGATGGTGGACTTTCAGTAATCTGTTAGACATTCCTCTGATGTTGGTGATATCGTTCGTCTTCTACAATTTGGGCAAAATGATAGTTTCATCTCTCAGATACCTAGTTTATATGGGATTATGTGCATTCTTCAAATATTGTAATACTTTTCATGTGTCGATTTATAGGATGGGGTTAGGTTATGTTGCGCACATACAGAGGCTTGGTCATGTACTCACTTTCTGTCTTTTTCTATGGAATAGACATATGCTTAATAATCAACACTATCAAACCATAGTTTCAATGGTATTGTTGAATATGCAGCGTAGATATTTGGTTTCAATGTTGAGTCCTTGTCTATTGTTAATCACTTTGGCAAATACAACAATATCCCTCTCTGTGGCCAAGCTCTCATATACCATATAATCCCATTTGATGGGTCTGGAATGATCAAAGTAACCCAATTTTGCTGTGATGATCTCTGGTAAATCTGAGCTATAATTATCTGTGTCCACTAGGGCAACTGATGTTGCAGACCAGTGGGTAGCAGGTGGAGGTGCCTGGCATCTGACTGCAGCTCGTGGTTGGGTAGAATATCCAAATTGTAAATACTCGATGGCATTCACTGGTGTATGGATTTGTTGCGAGCATGAACAACTGGGGGATGATTTGTGAAATATCAGATTGGAGTTTGCAGAAGACAAGTGTACTAAGAAGAGGACTTCCTCAGGAAGAAATACAATGTCTTGGATGAAGGAACTCCTGTTGGTTTGATTGGTTAGCAACAGGGGAAATCTCTTTGTGAATTTCGCAGCCTGTGGTTTATACAGATTGGGTTCTTTCTCCATTAAGCTTTCTTGCAGGCTTCCATATTGAAAAAAAGAAACATTCCTTGACCATGTCTCGGGTTAGTATGATTTAACTACGGAGCCAAGAACAAAGTATCTATTAGCTACAAAATCCATTCTGCTATTCAACATTTTACATACATCTATGCATCAATAATTAATGCCCAGAAAAATGGGGCTCTGCAACAACCTTGTAAAAATGAGAAATACACCAGGATGCCTCAAATTCAGTACTCAGAGAAATACACAGATGATACTTATGAATATAGGTTTGTAACTCAGAGCTTGAGCTATTTTTTTTTGTTAAATAAAATATTTGTTTTGCTTTTTGGCTGGATGGTGGACTTTCAGTAATCTGTTAGAGATTCCTCTAATGTTGGTGATATCGTTCGTCTTCTACGATTTGGGCAAAATGATAGTTTCATCTCTCAAATACCTAGTTTATATTGGGTTAGGTGCATTCTTCAAATATTGTAATACTTTTCATGTGTGGATTTATATGATGGGGTTAGGTTATGTTGCGCACATACAGAGGCTTGGTCATGTACTCACTTTCTGTATTTCTATATGGAATAGACATATGCTTAATAATCAACACTATCAAACCGTGTTAGTGATGCCTATCATGAATTAACATGTATTCTTAGTGGTAGAATAAGCCTTAAGCCAGGGGCAGAGCCTGCATCCAATTTTGAGCTTTTCATTCTTTGTTGGACAAGCCTTTGTTTTTAGACCTGCTTGATTTCTGTCAAGTGAAAATAAGAACCTCACAGTCAGTATATAAAAAGATGTAATATCAAATATCTTAATAAAATTGAAGAAATCGTTGCCCATGATATCTGGAATTTATTAAGAAATTTGCTTTTGTCGAGCTAAAAGATTGACGATCGTTCCAATCCTGCAATCATATTTGTTAACTTCAAAATCTCCTTATAAGATGTATTCGAAATTCTCTGTCATCATGGCCCTCCACCCAAGACAACCTATTGATGTCTAGATTGAAGGTTTTCCATGAATTTATGTAGTTCCCTTTAAAGTTAGAATGTCAGGTAATTAAATAAATGCAGAGAAGGAGACGATGTGTCCACGTTGTTCTTACATTGCAAATAATTTCCTGGAAGTTTGGACATATATTAAATAAATGCCCGATAACTGCTTTTGGTCAGTTACAATCAGATGCATATCAAAGTTTCTTTGAGATAATGCATATCAAAGTTTCTTTGAGATATTTATAGTTTTTTCTTTGAGTGTGGGTATGCTTGATTGTTGGGTGTCTAGGTGGTGAGTTGAATATCTGTAATTAGGGTTTTAATTTACCGAAATGGATTATTTTGATGATTGGGCATTATGTGTCATCTCTAGACATGTGGTTCTCCCTTCAGAAACTGCCAGATTGCTTCCCAAGAACTGACTTTTCAATGAAGTAAGCACCGCATTTTTGTTCTCAAATGCTATTTTAATGAAAATGCATCTGTTTTGCCAACTTCCCAATGTGGTAATCAGCACCTAACCTAATTTGTTTTCAAATGCCATTTTTAATGCAAATGCATCTGTTTTGCCAACTTCCCAATGTGGTAATCAGCGCCTGATTTGTTTTCAAATGCCATTAATCAGCACCTAATTTGTTTTCAAATGCCATTTTTAATGCAAATGCATCTGTTTTGCCAACTTCCCAATGTGGTAATCAACACCTAATTTGTTTTCAAATGCCATTTTTAATGGGATAATCTGTTTGTTAGTTTTATTTTTTATTTTTATTATTATAAACATATTAATAATTTTAACCAAATTGATATTATTTTTGGTCCATAACGAATGGCGAGCCATTAGAGTTTAGCAGTCTCGTGGATGGGTGCACTATGCCATTCATCGTCCTGAGCCACACATCATTTAGAATGCCAGGTAATTAAATAAATGCAGAGAAGGAGACGATGTAATTTGCCCTGTCAATGCAGCCCCCGGTTTACTAAGATTTATTACTAATCGCCTCAGAGTTGCTTTTGATGCAGTTTTCTTTAATGGGTACCCAATATTGGCATTGGCCTTGAGTTGCTTTAGCCACGAAGGAGAAAATACAAACTTGTCAACGTCAGTGTACATCATCCATAGACACTTCTGTCTGGCCATGAGAGCATAGTGTGAGAATCTAGATTCCTGTGTTTTGGCCCATGGCCATGGATGCCTGCTTACCTTGTAATTTTCTGGCAGTAACCCTTCAACAGTTTCTGCCAGATCGTCTTCACTGTTGTTATCATACAGAAAGAAGTGTTCCACACCGAGATGAGAATGGGAGATAACCCATTCTCTTATGTTTTTGCAATGTTGAACACCATGGTGCAGGCACAAAGTAGTTTCATTTTCTGTGCATTATCTTGAGTACTACTTTTGCTTGAATGATGAGATGGCGGGATTTCATAATAAGTGACGAAAGGAATTGATTTCCCATGGATTCGAAGAGTGATTTCGGAGGCAATGAGCGGATAACGAACTGATTCATTGGGATGCTTGCATCTAAAAACTTCTTGTGCAGAGAGTGTGACCATAGTTTCAATGGTATTGTTGAATATGCAGCGTAGATATTTGGTTTCAATGTTGAGTCCTTGTTTATTGTTAATCCTTTTGGCAAATACAAAAATATCCCTCTCTGTGGCCAACCTCTCATATACCATATAATCCCATTTGATGGGTCTGGAATGATCAAGGTAACCCAATTTTGCTGTGATGATCTCTGGTAAATCTGAGCTATAATTAGTTGTGTCCACTAGGGCAACTGATGTTGCAGACCAGTGGGTAGCAGGTGGAGGAGCCTGGCATCCGGCTGCAGCTCGTGGTTGGGTAGAATATCCAAATTATAAATACTCTATGGCATTCACTGTTGTATGGATTTGTTGCTAGAATGAATAGTTGGGGGATGATTTGTGGGATATCAGATTGGTGTTTGCAGAAGACAAGCGTACTAAGAAGAGGACTTCCTCAGGATGAAATACAACGTCTTGGATGAAGGAACTCCTGTTGGTTTGATTGGTTAGCAACAGGGAAAAGCTCTTTGTGAATTTCACAGCCTGTGGTTTATACAGATTGGGTTCTTTCTCCATTAAGCTTTCTTGGAGGCTTCCATATTGAAAAAAAAGAAACATTCCTTGACCATGTCTTGGTATTAACCCGATATGATTTAACTGCAAAGCCAAGAACAAAGTATCTATTAGCTACAAAATCCATTCTGCTATTCAACATTTTACAGACATCTATGCATCAAGAATTAATGCCCAGGAAAACGGGGCTCTGCAACAACCTTGTAAAAATGAGAAATACACCAGGATGCCTCAAATTCAGTACTCAGAGAAATACACTGATGATACTTATGAATACAGGTTTGTAACTCAGAGCTTGAGCTATTTTTTTTGTTAAATAAAATATTTGTTTTTCTTTTTGGTTGGATGGTGGACTTTCAGTAATCTGTTGGAGATTCCTCTGATGTTGGTGAGATCGTTTGTCTTCTACGATTTGGGCAAAATGATAGTTTCATATCTTAGATACCTAGTTTATATGTGGTTAGGTGCATTCTTCAAATATTGTAATACTTTTCATGTGTGGATTTATATCATGGGGTTAGGTTATGTTGCGCACATATAGAGGCTTGGTCATGTACTCACTTTCTGTCTTTTTCTATGGAATAGACACATACTTAATAATAACCACTATCAAACCGTGTTAGTGATGATTGTCATGAATTAACATGTATTCTTAGTCGTAGAATAGGCCTTAAGCCAGGGGCTGACCCTGCATCCAATTTTGAGCTTTTCATTCTTTGTTGGACAAGCCTTTGTTTTTAGACCTGCTTGATTTCTGTCAAGTGAAAATAAGAACCTCACAGTGAGTATATAAAAGGATGTAATGTCAAATATCTTCATAATATTGAAGGAATCATTGCCCATGGTATCTGGAATTTATTAAGAAATTTGCTTTTGCGGAGCTGAAGGATCGACGATCGTTCCAATCCTGCAATCATATATGTTAGCTTCAAAATCTCCTTATAAGATGTATTCGAAATTCTCTGTCATCATGGCCCTCCACCCAAGACAACCTATTGAAGT
Organism: Pinus taeda; assembly: GCA_000404065.3. Classification (NCBI taxonomy): domain Eukaryota; kingdom Viridiplantae; phylum Streptophyta; class Pinopsida; order Pinales; family Pinaceae; genus Pinus; species Pinus taeda. The sequence continues at coordinate 115,322 of APFE030198810.1, read as the reverse complement.
CTAGATTGAAGGTTTTCCATGAATTTATGTAGGTTCCTTTAAAGTTAGAATGCCAGGTAATTAAATAAATGCAGAGAAGGAGATGATGAGTCCACGTTGTTCTTCCATTGCAAATAGTTTCCTTTTGGACATATATTAAATAAATGCCTGATAACTGCTTTTGGTTAGTTACAATCAGATGCATATCAAAGTTTCTTTGAGATAATGCATATCAAAGTTTCTTTGAGATATTTATAGTTTTATTTTTGAGTGTGGGTATGCTTGATTGCTGGCTGTCTAGGTTGTGAGTTGAATATCTGTAATTAGGGTTTTATTTCACCGAAATGGATTATTTTGATGATTGGGCATTATGTGTTATCTCCAGACATGTGGTTCTTCCTTCGGAAACTACCAGATTGCTTCCTAAGAACTAGCTTCTCAATGAAGTAAGAACCACATTTTTGTTCTCAAATGCTATTTTTAATGCAAATGTATCTATTTTGCCAACTTCCCAATGTGGTAATCAACACCTATTTTGTTTTCAAATGGCATTTTTAATGCAAATGCATCTGTTTTGCCAACTTCCCAATCTATCAAACTAGTCTTAAGATAGATTAAATACCTTATCTAGTCAATCTAATTAGTTGAGATAATATCTCAACCATAGCTAAAACTAGGAGCTAATTAATAACCTCTTAGGTAAATATCTATTACATTTTATGAAGACAATTAGGAGTTAATATCTCCAACACCCTCTTCATCTACATCTTCATCCATTTTAAAATCTCATGGATCAAGTTCTATCACAATTGTACATATTATGTTATACTTCTAGTTGATCACTTAAAGGTATAATTTTTTTAGACGACTAAATCAATTTTGTGTTTGTAATGGTTGAACTATTACCCATTCTATTGACTTATTTCCATTTGTCAAAGTACATGGCCTACCATTTTACTCATCAGTTATCTAAGAATGAAATCTAGACACTGAATGCACCTAACTTAGTATTACAAATCGGCCTCCATCTCATGTCTAATATTAATAATTATTTATTTATTTAATTTACTCAAAAAATATTTTAATATCAAATAAGTCCACATGTTCTTCAAGAAAATTAGCAATATCACAATGAAATCTTTCTTTGCTAGCTAGCAAACAATTTCATAACTAATTCCTTTGTTTGCACTAGTGAAAACAACAATAATATTCCTTGAAAAGCAACTTGAGAATGCAATGGGGTCCTCCTGGTAGCTCGGTAGCTTTAAAAACCCTTGTCAAAACCAATTACACAAATTTGAGTGCAAAGAATATGTCAAGGTACATTTAGAGAGCAAGAGAGAATGTAAAGAAAACTAAAAGAAGGTTTAATGTTTAAAAGACCATGCAATATAACATATGGTTGCAATTGATCACTAATCCTTATGTCATGTTTTATGTAGATTGACTAATAATAAAAAAAAACACATAAAGTTGGAGTTAGATTTATAGTTGGAGCTTCATTATAACCTAGATTTGGAGGATCCCATGAAACTTTAGTTAAATTAGTTCTTGTCCCAATGCTACTTTGTCGAATTCTTTCATGTCCATCATCCTTTCGCAATCCTGGCACTACCTTTGTCAAAATCCTCTTATGGATCCATAAATGTCTCTATGATTCTAAATATGATATCCATCTCATTATTCATGGTTCGGAGTGATGACTTGAGTGAAGATTAAAGGACCCTATCCCTAAGCATTCACGTCTCTCCCACATCCTTTCCGTAGGATTCAACCTAAATTTTGTGCTTGCTTAGAATGTAATGCTTGTGATTGCTGAAATTATATTTTGTGTCTCGAGGATATATTCGATATGGTTCAACATTAGTGATGTGTGGAGGTAGTGTGGCACGATTGAATATATGGAACCTAGTTGGGTTAGGAAGTGCATGGATGTAATACGGACTTGAATGGGGTCAATTATTTTGCATGGCTTTATTTGATGAAAAGAAAATAATCCACACGAGAAAATCTAAATCTAATCTACATCTTTCACATATTTCACACTCTAAGAAAAAAATATTGAACACAAAAAACTATTATCCCTATATTAATATCATAGAAAATCACATATTTCAGACTGTAAGAAAAAAATATTGCGGACAAAAAACTATTATCCCTATATTAATATCATAGAAAATCACATATTTCAGACTGTAAGAAAAAAATATTGCAGACAAAAAACTATTATCCCTATATTAATATCATAGAAAATCATATATTTATAGATCCAACTAGGTTTAAGATAGAGTGACTATCTTAGCTAGTCAATCTAATTAACTCAATAATATTTCAACCATAGCTAAAACTAGGAGTTAATGAATAAGCTCTTAACTAAATAATCAATATGTTCTTTAATGAAAAATATCACATATTAAGCACACGACAAATGTTCTCTAATAAAAAAATATCACATATTAAGCACACGACAAAAAAGACTCGATCTATGCAACACTAGAAAACATTTTCATTTTGATAAGTGTTTTTTTGGTAGCTTGGGAGCTTTTTAAGAGTTTTTTGGGGACTTGAGTTAGAAAAGCCATTATTACCCACTTCTAAGAGGGAGGGAGCTTCTACGAGCTCTATAATAAGCATGAAATTTTTATAAAATCATGATAATTTGGGGTTTAAAATTCTATAAAAAATTTAAAAACCAATCGAGTCATCATTTTTTTGTTGCCATAACAACAACAAAGATTAAAAAAAAAACCAAATTGAATTTATTAGTCGGATAATCTTTGAGAAATTTGAAGTTATATAAATTAAAAGTGTTTATACACCTTGGTTATTTAAATATATTCACATTCAAAACATAGAATATTGTTATTGTTATACAAGTAAATATAAACCTTTTTACACTAGTACTAAAATATATTAGAATTCTAATTCACGTGTTCAATGTTCATAACTAACTCACATTATTCTTAAAAATTGATCTAGCAATTTATTCTAAAAATTGATATAGCAAATTAGATTCTAAACACCGTGAAATTCAATAAATTAATGATTAAAATTTTGATATTAGCTGAAAAGCCCAATGATTAAAATTTTGATATTAGCTGAAAAGCCCAATTCATTCCTACGAGATGGGTCATTATCTTAAAACGAGCAGCCTGAAACCATGTACTAATCTCCCTGAAAAGAAAGTTATTTGGATTAATTACATTGTTAGGGTTTGGTGGATGTTTCGAACCAACTAATGTGGTTCATCCTTATGACAAGGTGAGAAATCCATCCATCAGAAAGAATAAATAGTAAAGATGCAACATTTCCCATAGAAAGGATACAACATTGCCCAGAGTTAGCCGTTAAAAACTTGCTCTTGGTGAATTAGTTAATAGGTAAAGAAAATAATTCTTTGGGAATTAGTGGTAAGGAGTTATTTTATTCAAATATTCTATATTTTGTTAAAAATAGCTGTTAAGGAATAATTAAATATAAAATATTGTATTTCAATATTATCGAATTTATGTAAAGTAGTTATCTATTAATAATTTATATCATCTTATTTGTTAGGGGTTGACTTATTATAAAACTAGCTTATGAATATTTAAAATCTTTAATCCCAATATAATTCAATAATTATTAATTTATTAATAATATCCAGTTTATATTATTTGATAGAGGGATGATTAAGTTCCTGAAAAAAGTAGTCATGATAAATTAAATCAAATTAGAGACAAAAGTTAACTAGAAAAATAATTCTAGTTATTGTATATTGTTATGCAAGCATATTTTATTAAAAAAATAAAATTAAAAAATTAGATAATAATAATAAAATTAAAAATATGGGATCAAGATAGAAACGAGAAGAAAATAAACCAAAAGGAAAATAAAGAGGAGAAAGGAGAAGAAAGGGATGATTAGTTATGATGAGAGAGCTGGAATCCATCTCTTACTCAATTTCCAACCATCATCCCTATTAAGAGTTTTGGCATGCCTTTGGATCTCAATTGTCTCCCTAAGCTTCCTACAGTGGAAGTGATCTACCTTAGCGAAGACTTTGGATTCTTCAATGTAGACATGGTGCTTTGATTTTCCTGCATGCTCGACTAGGGACGATGAGCGGGAGCAATTGTGTCTAATGTCTGCAACATGCTCATTGATTCTCTGTGTAATAGAATACTGGTTTCTCCAATGTAGGGGATACCACAGGAGCAAGGAACAAGGCTGACCACTTTCGAATCCTTAGGTTCAATAGGGTCTTTAACATATCTAAGAGAATTTTTAATGGTATTGAGAGGTTTGAGCGAAGAAGAGACATTAATATTCTTAAGGATATGGGCAATCCTATTTGTGGTTCCTTGGATATACGAGAGATGAACCTTAGGGATAGGATCATCATGAGCATGTTTAACTCTAGGTGCTTTGTAGGCTTTGTGAAAGGCCTTGAGGCTTTAAGATCTGCTATACCCATTATTTCTAAAAACTTCAAGACCATAGGATTTCTCCGGTTTAAGGTGGCTATCATGAGAGATTCTTAGAGCATGGGTAGAAAAAGTGTTGAGAACCTCGAATTTATGAGCTGGGAAGTGATGAGAACTGTCATGAAGATATTGTTCCATGTGAGTCATTTTTCAAAAGACTTTGTGACAAATGGAACCATCATTAATCCTTGAAAGGAGAATGTCGAGAAATGGAAGGTGGTCATCCACCTCAACTTCCATCGTGAACTTGATGGAGTCAAATTGAGAACTAAGGTGGTTGAAAAACAAGTCAAGTTTCACCCGACCATGAGGCCAAATAATACAGGTGTTATCAACAAACCTCTTCCATTTCTTAGGATGAAATTGAGTAGTGGCTAAGGCCTTGGTCTCAAAATCTTCCATAAACAAGTTATCAACAATAGGGGAAAGAGGGGAGCCATCGGAACACCACAAGTTTTCTCATAGAATTCAGCTTGGAAACTGAAGAAATTCAAGGTGAGGCAGAGGCCAACTAGCTTGGCAATGTCTTTGTCAGTGATGCGATTTATGATATGAATGACTTCTTGGATGGGGATTTTGGTGTGTAAGGAAACAATGTTAAAATTAACCAGCAAATCTCTCGGTTCTAGTTTGATATCTCTCCACTCTTGAACAGAGGAGGCAAAGTCTTTGACAAAAGAATCAGTGCAACCAACAAGAGGCTTAAGCTTTTGAGCTAATAATTTAGTAAGAAGATAGGCGGGTCCACCTATTGTGTTGACAATAGGTCTTAAGAGGGCCGCAAATTTATGAATCTTCGATAGGTCATAAATCCTAGGGGTAAGGGGATTGCACTCAATGAGCTTATGGAAAAGAGGATTAAGAGACAGACCCGACTTAATAGCAGTTGTTACCTCCTTAGAGATAGACTTAATGGGATTCTTATTAAGCTTGATATAACTACCACTATTAGATAAATGGTCTAACATTTTGTGGAGATAATCAGACTTATCAAGAATGACAATTGCTCCACCATTCTCTACTCTAAGGACTACAATGCCAAGGTTGTCCATTAGGGATTTAAGGGCAAGAAACTCAACCTTGCTGAGGTTTTTCTTTAGAGTTTTAGCCTTCCTAAGAACAACAACACAATATTGCCTAATAGTCTCCTTAACATTATCTAGAAGGTCTTTATTACCATACTCAATGCTACAGATGATGTCATCAGTAGAAATCTTATTCGAGACAAAGGGAAAATTAAGACCTTTATTAAAAAAACTGAAAAATTAAACTAGTAAATTCACAACATAGAATGTTTTAATAGAATATCCATGACATTCTATTCAGAACCCCATAAATATCATTTTATAATTTTAATATTAATCTGAATTAAATATTTAAATTATTTTGAGAAAATTTATATAACATAAATACAAAATTATTAAATAATATTAAATTAAAAATATATTAAATATAAAGATATCATAAAAAAATATAAAGCCTAAAAACAGTGGAAAATGTGAAGCCTATCTTTATCTTAATCTTCGAAAACTTATTAAATATAAAACATAATAAATACAGATATAAAACTCCTCTTATTTAAATATTTCAAAATACTATTCTTATTTAAATATTCAAGCCATTTTTGAAATTTATATTATTATGGATGAAAACTTAAACATAAAATTATTTATAAATATAAATATATATATATATATATATATATATATATATATATATATAAAAATAAAGATAAATTTTATTATATTACATACGCATCCAAAATTAAAGTTGTCATCACTTAAATGAACTAATAATATATCGTTTCCTAAAAAAATTGAGCAATAATATATACGTGATACTCGTACAATATAACATAAATATAGAATTTATATTAAACTAAAAATTTATTTATTATCTTAAAATTAAAAAAAAAAAAAAAATTAAAAATTAATCAGCTTTTTAAATGAATTGAAAATAAATATACAGAATATATACACATATGTTATACAGTTAATGCGGCAACTTTACATTCAATAAAAATAATAAATAATATAAACTTAAAAATACAAATGTTAACCAGTTTAAATTTAAAATTGGTTTAATATCTAATATTAAAAATAAATAAAAATTTATGGATGTTTATAAGTATGAATCTAGATGAGTATAAATTTATCGGGTTTAGAATAGATAATGATGTACGTATTGTTAAATTTACTACTTGATGTGGTTGGTGATGGGCGTTAAGATACTTTTTGATGTAATTACTAGTTTTTGTAAAAATCCAATTATGTTAAAAGCTAGATTTTAATACCTTAAATACCTTTGTATCACTATTTCTCAACCTATAGATGAAACTTGATTAAGAGACTAGAATATATGGTCAACTGCACATCTCCATAAAAGTTCATTTAATTATACTACACCATAGATTTTTCAACCCATTTACATTGCTAAGGCTTTGTCTACCTAGGTCATAAATTTATTTAGATGGCAGATTTCTTATCGTAATTCTTTTTTTAAAAAATCAAAATACTGAAGTTTAAATCTATTTTTTAATGATAAAGATAAATTCACCATCATAAAAAATTCCTGTAGTATTCAAAATATTAAAATTTAACAACTATAATTCAGATTTTAAAAAAATTCTACCGGATTTTATCAGCAAGATTCTCCAGAGTAACCTCGCTGAAAAATCGAGTACGCTTCGCGAGCACGCAGCATGGGAAAGTGGTATGCAGTTGACGAATTTGATGAGCACGTGGCAGGGGAAGAGCGGGATGCAGTTAACAACTTTCGAGCTCATTTGCCCAGGATAGAAATGGCTAGGATCATGGAACCTTGAGAGACGGGACGAGATTATTCCATAGCACCGAATAATTTTAGCAGTATTCTATAACGCGATTTTTTGAAAGTCTTTAGGGCGGATTTTTTCCGTCAAAATTCGGCAGCAATTCATTGGAATCCCAAGTTTAATAGCTAGTTTCTGCACAATCAATGGCTCCCAGGGGTTTTCTAGAGTGCTGAATCCAAATATGCAGTTAAAAAACCATTTTAACTGCTAAAAATCAAGATTTAACCTCATTTCGTCAGCCGGATTCCGTCACCAGAATCTCCAAAAAATCACATTATAGACAACTCCATAATTTTATATATCTCAGTGTATGCGCCTCCACAGCCTAACCAGAGATAAAGCGGCCACGTATTGTACTGTGGGAATGGAGATGACGAGGCGGCAGATTAAAATCTGTCCAGAAGTTGAATTTAAAAATATCGTTGGTCTGCATAACATACACAGATCCATCTGTTTGAAAGAAGACGAGTACTACAACTTGAAGGATGTTTTGGCGGCTCACCGCTCTCACTAGTTTCGAAACGTAGATAACTCGTGCTCATCCATACGAATTCAGAGAGTCAACGCACCGGCGAGCGCAGTGTGGTCAATTATTCGAAGGTTTGATACACCTGAAACGTAGAAGCCCTTCATCAGGAGCTGCTCGGTCAATGGAGATGTCAAGGTGGGATGCGTGAGGGAGGTCAAACTTGTATCAGGGCTTCCAGCGAAGAACAGCATTTAGCGTCTCGAGATTCTGGACAAGGAGAAGCGCATTCTCAGTTTCAGAGTGTTGGGAGGAGAGCACCGCCTTAGGAATTATCGGTCCATCACCACGTTGAATCAGTTTGTGCAGAAGGGAAGAATTTGGACTATTGTTGTGGAATCTTATGTTTCAGATATTCCAGAGGGGAATTGTAGAGAAGATACCTGCACTTTCATCAATACCATCATCAGATGCAACTTGCACTCCTTGTCCAGGTTATTCTCACGGCCCACGTCTAAACAGAAGCGGGAGTAAACTGCCTCTTCCCGGGGCCGTGTGTTCATCTTCTGTGAACCCCGGTGTTGTTTGTGATTGCGATTAGGACGCCGGATAGGATGAAACATTAGAGGATGATAACGGAATAGAGAAAAAAACTGGGCTATTTTATTTTATATTATGGATGTTATACATTAATTTTACAGGGCAAATCCGCACTCCCTCAGATGTAATATTTTGTTGCAAAAAACAATGTGAGTTATGCACAAAAGATACCAGCAAGGACAATGTAAGCCCTTCCCCGTGTCTGAAAGTGAAGATGTCTTTTAAGTTATATGCCCTCAAAGCTATGTCGCAAAACTTCAGAAAGAAGATTCGTTTCTTTGGGCAGAAAATCAATTGCATTCACTTCCGCAGCGGCGAAGTGGAGAAGGGTATTTAAGTAACTAAGGATATTACTATTTTCGGGTAAGGTGTAACAAGAGACATTTCTGTCCATGTTGCACAAATTTTTAAGGATAGTTGAGTAACTGTGGGTATGAATAACTTGAAAAATGTAAAATTTAATTTTTAATTTTTTTTTTTTTGGTCTGTCAGGAGTCACTATTTTTGGTAAGGGTATATCAGACCTGTTGAATTTAAGTCTCAAGTTGACTTTTCAGCCAGAAGCTACAAATTCTTAATTGTCAAGTGCAATTGACTGTTTATGCAACTTGCAGTGTTAGTACAAAAAAGCCAGATTTAGAGCAGTAAGAACATGATTTAAATGTTAAAATCGAATGACCGGTGACTATAATCAGGAAGCTCTCCCATATCAAAGGTTAGTCTAAAATAGTATAGAACTACAATTTAGGGTTGTAAGTTTAGACGAAATGAAGTGGAACAATGAAGCTTAAGCTTAAGAGTGAATTCAATGATCATTGCCCACACATAATTAAATATATTTTGTGCAAATAATTAGCAGAAATATGTGTTTGTAAGAATGATTTATTTATTAAGTAGATGAATACATATATAATAGAGGAAGTTCTACCAAATTGTTATATTTTAACATATATAAATTCCAAATGGAATTGCACGAACAACATATCTAATATTTTGAAGGAGATTAGTATATAAATTAGAAAGGAAACGAATTCCAAATGCAATTCCACGAAGAATATATCTGATATTTTGAAGGAGATTAATATATAAATGAGAAAGTAAGCAAGGCAAGTCATGAGTTCAATGAATGATTCTCTCAAATAGTTTTCTAGGCTAAATTACCATTAATTCTATCTTTCGTTACGGGTGCTAACTTTTATTGTATTTGGTGTTATCTTTGTTTATTTTTTAATTCATAATTAGTGGTTGATTAAGGAGTTAATAATTAATTACTTATCTATAATTTATTAATAATAATTCAGCCTCAAATAATAAGATTATTACTAGTTCATTTTTTTAATTACTCATAAAAATAAATATTATTATTATATTGATCTATTAATTTATTATAATAAAATTATTATTTTGGTTGTTTCTTATACCCATGATTTGACAAAGTGTAATGATCGCGAGTTAATTCAAGGATGGGAGGTTAGGGAAGTGGCTCGAAGAGTAATCATGAGGGGATGGGAACTTAATGGCATTTTATTGGAAGGAGTGACAAGACATCTAGGGAATTTATGACAGGTGTTTGACATTGATGGGTAAAGGAGGCGAGGAGTAATCTTGAGGGGATGGGACTTTAATGGCATTTTATTGGAAGGAGTCACGAGAGATTTAGGGCATTTATGATAGGTGTTTAACATTGATGGGTAAATGAGGCTGAATTGCCAAAGGAAAATGAAGGGGCTTTAGTTTTTGTTTCTTTTAAGGGTTTAAAGTGGGGAAGGAAGAAGAAGAGAAAAGGTAGTGGAGGAAGAGAATGAGGAGTGAGAACTTAGAATTTGGTTTTGTCTGTAGATTGTAGATTACATGGTCTTGGATTAGTTTCAAACATACTATGGTTTTGGTTGTACTTGGGTTCGGAGGGCTAGGGAACTTGTGGATGTTCCCATGGGATAGGAAGTTGGGCAAATTTTCCTAGTTGGTAGGATGGCATATTCAGTTGGGTCATCCCAACAAAAGCACAACAACTAATCCATTGTATTTTGGCATGCCTAGTTTTCATACTACTTCTTGACTACTTGTATCATCTTGTATCTAACTTTGGGATGAAGTTCTTTGGAGGGGTGGTGTGTGCAATGCCCCTACTTGATCCTACAATCTTACATTGCGATCATAAGTTACCAACTAAATGGTTATTATTTGTGCTTGATTATGGTAAGTATTCTTAGTATACATATGAAGTATACATATGCTAGCTATATAGGCACATATTGCATGAATATGCTAGTAACCCGTAGCTTATTATATTGGACGTGTAATTAACAATTAAGATTACTTAATAGTTAATCTTGATAAGAAGTTGATTTATTAATTAGCCTTAGGCCTAATTGATAATGAATTAGTTATGTATAAGGTCTAATCACCTTGAGTTAATTCAAAGATGGGAGAATATGGAAGTGGACCAAGGAGTAAGAAATGGTGGGGAGGTGGGGGCAGGGGTGTGAAGAGTTAATGGAATGAGATTCAAAGGAGAACGGGACATTTATGGAATTTATGATAGGTGGTAGACATTTATGAGGTAAGTGAGGCATAAGCGAGATAGGAGGAGAATCGAGGGGGTTCATTTTTTTTTATTTTTTTTGGGTTTGAAGTGGGGAAGGAAGAAAAAGAGAGGAGGGAGAGGAGGAGGAGAGTGAAGAACGAAAACTTAGAACTTTGATTGGTCTATAGATTGTACATTGGAGGGAATTGGATTGGTTTCAGATACACTACATGTGCAGCCAGACTTGGACTTCCGTACTTGGCTGGGTGGCATATTTAGTAAAGGGGTCCTATCAAGAGAAGTATAATCTATCAATTTTATCAGGTAGTCTACTTATTGTTGTTTCATTTATGTAATTATCATGAATCAGTTTCATTACATATCTTTAGTGTTTTTTATATTTTGTGACAAATTATACATTTTGAACTTGTCAAATGTTTTTCTTTTTTTGTGAAATTATGCAATGAAATTTCAATTATGGTTTTAGGACACCGAAATGAGTCCTAACATTCCCTTTATTGTATAGTATAAGCATAAATGTGAAGGAAGTATTAGCAAAGAAGTGGTAGAATTCTATTGTAGGGTGTTGTTAAAAACCATAGCTTCTCATATCTTTGTGATGATTTTGACACCTTTGTAATTTGTATTATAATTTTAGTCAAGCATGATTCAATTTAAATTAATAATTAAAAATATATATATTTATTTACTTATCTATTTACTATACTAAATATTTTTATTAATATTATATAACACATAAGAACTAATAAGTAGAGAGGGATATTACTCATTTGAAGGGGTTGATTTCATCCACAACCACTATAATCTCCAATTATAACTACAAAGTTCCACATGTTGCACATAAAGCTTGTTGAGGTTTAATCGAGAGGAATTACAAGGAATATCTTACTAATGACCTCTATCACCAATTGTTTTACACTATGAAGACTACAAAACTCGAATATTACTTACATTATTATATTTTAATATAATTATAAATAAATCTCCTATTCCTCAACCTATTCCTAATCCTTAAATTTTTGGAGCTTAGAGAGAATTATTGTACACAAAAAAGTGTTATTCATATATTATCATCACAAAAATATCATATATTTATGCATTATACTAGTCTTAAGATAGATTGACCATCTTAACTAGAAAATCTAGTTAATTGAGATAATATCTAAAGCACACCTAAAACTAGGAGCTAATTAATAACCTCTTGGGTAAATAGCCATTACATTCTTTGATGAGTAATATTATATATTAAGAGAAAGACAACTAGGAGTTAACATCTCCAACACCCTCTTCATCTACATCTTTATCCATTTTGAAAAATCACATACCAAGTTCCATCACAACTGTACATACTATGTTATACTTCTAGTTGATCACTTAAAGATATAGTTTTTTTACACTACTAAATCAATTTTTTGTTTGTAATGATTGAACTACTACCCATTCTATTGACTTATTTCCATCTATCGAAATACATGGCCCACCATTTTATTCATCGGTTATCTAGGAATTCAATCTAGACACTAAATGTACCTAAGTTAGTATTACAACATGGCCTCCATCTCGTGTATAATATTAGTATTTATTTATTTAATTTACTCAAAAAATATTTTAATATCAAATAAGTCCACATGATTGTCAAGAAAGCTATCAATATCACAACGACATCCTTCTTTGCTAGCTAGTGAGAAATTTCATAACTATTTCCTTTGCTTGCACTAGTGTAAACAAAAATAGTATTCCTTGAAAGCCAACTTGAGAAAGCACTGGGTTCCTATTGGTAGATCAGTGGCTTTAAAAACCCTTGTTGAAACCAATTACAGAAATTTGTGTGGAAATAATATGTCAATGTACATTTAGAGAGAGAGATGTGAAAAAAAATAATAATGATTTAATGCTTAAAATACCACGCAATATGACATATGGTTGCAACTGATCACTAGTCCTTATGTAATAATTTACGTAGCTTGCACTAATAATAAAAATTATGTCGTATAAAGTTGGACTTGGAGTTGTAGTTGGAGCTTCATTATAACCTAGATTTGGAGGATCCCATGAAACATTATTTAAATTAGTTCTTGTCCCAAATGCTACTACGTTGAATTGTTTCATGTCCATCATCCTTTCACAATCTTGGCACTAAATTTGTCAGAATACTTTTATGGATCCACAATTGTCTCTATCACTCTAAATATGATATCCATCTCGTTCCTCATGGTATGGAGTGATGACTCCAGTGACGACATGAAAGGACCCTAGCCCTAAGAATTCATGTCTCTCCCGCATCCTCTCTCTAGGATTCAACCTAAAGTTGGTCCTTCCTTAGAATGTAATGCATGTGATCTTTGAAACTCTATTTTGTGTCTCGAGGATATATCCGATATGGTTCAACATTAATGATTTTTGGAGGTAGTGTGGCATGATTGAATATCTCAAACCTAGTTGAGTTGGGAAATGCATGGATGTAACAAGGGAGCTACTGCCGTAGCAGTAGTCCCTGCCCGGGGGTGCAAATTCCAGGCTATAATTAAGAACCATCGAGTTGCAAGTGTGAATGCAGTTGCAAAACAAGCCAATTGCTGCTTATGATGTTCAAAGATTCTGATGTAGCTTGTCTACATAAAATTTTGAAGCTTTTTAAGCAAGGCTGTGCTAATTTAAAAAAATTCATGTAAAGTTTCTGGGCTTTCATTTAAGTTGACATTAAATTGCTTTGTAATAATTTCTGTGGGAGTTCTTGAGACACAATAACCAGAAACATGTATTTAATCTAGGTTACGGCCTTCAAGCTGAAATATACAAGCTTCTGAGCCAAGAAAACATGCAAATAATTAAATAAATGGCTCGATTGGTTTACCTTCAGATGCAGGCTGCGGATTGAACGTCTTCCTGAGATATTTAAAGCTCAAACACATCTCTTTGTATTGGCCTCAACCGATTCTCCGATTCACAAGATGAAAACGCCAAGAAATTGACAAGCTTGTCGCCTTCCGTTGACAAATTTCATAGACCCTGATTAGGCTCGACTCTTATGCGTCGGCCACAGGCCTTCCGAATTTATAAATGAAAATGCTGATGCGATCTTTAATGGAACAGAGCCCTCGCAATCTTTACTATGGCCCGGAGCCTTTACAATCTTTAAAATAGCCTGTACTCGAGAATCCAAAGGAAGGAACTCGTTAATCCGGATCTTTGTATCGCCGCGCTTTTAAAATATGCCTAAAATAGGAAGGGCGAAGTCAGATTGCTTCTGCATATACCTTCTCGAGAAAACGAGGCCCGGAAGTTTGTCCTTTGCAACCGACGTTTTGTCCTTATGCCACAAGCTAGATCGTTTTACGTAATCCTCTCTTTGCGTTTGATTTTATTAAACCTGTAGATCGTCATTATATGTAGAAATCCTTCCGGATTGAATGTCAAGCTTCCTTCTCCATCCTCAAGGAAGAAAATCCTGGCTCTTCCATATGTTTTACGCTTCCGATCGCCCTGCGCGTTGTGCTGACTTGTACGCGTTTACTATTAAGGCTATGTTTCGAATAACATGTTGTACACGACTCTCTTGTCTGTAACTCGGCCTGCCTCTTCCGAATTTATAAATGAAAATGCTGATGCGATCTTTAATGGAACAGAGCCCTCGCAATCTTTACTATGGCCCGGAGCCTTTACAATCTTTAAAATAGCCTGTACTCGAGAATCCAAAGGAAGGAACTCGTTAATCCGGATCTTTGTATCGCCGCGCTTTTAAAATATGCCTAAAATAGGAAGGGCGAAGTCAGATTGCTTCTGCATATACCTTCTCGAGAAAACGAGGCCCGGAAGTTTGTCCTTTGCAACCGATGTTTTGTCCTTATGCCACAAGCTAGATCGTTTTACGTAATCCTCTCTTTGCGTTTGATTTTATTAAACCTGTAGATCGTCATTATATGTAGAAATCCTTCCGGATTGAATGTCAAGCTTCCTTCTCCATCCTCAAGGAAGAAAATCCTGGCTCTTCCATATGTTTTATGCTTCCGATCGCCCTGCGCGTTGTGCTGACTTGTACGCGTTTACTATTAAGGCTATGTTTCAAATAACATGTTGTACACGACTCTCTTGTCTGTAACTCGGCCTGCAAGACGGACGGCTCCTTGCTCTCCACTGTCTGCAAACCAGTGCGTTTAACTTAGGATAAAAAACTTAGGTGAA
>APFE030198810.1:80248-97748 GCA_000404065.3 Pinus taeda | reverse complement strand
GATGGTGGAAATAAATTCAAGGCAATCAAAAATTCTCAAAAAAATTTCCAAATTTTATTATAATATTACCAAAATTTACATCATTTCTAAACTAATTTGTGAATTCTGTAGAGTACACTCATTGAAAAACGAGTACGGTTTGTGAGCATGCAGCATGGGAAAGCGGTATGCAGTTGCCAAATTTGATGAGTACGTGGCACGCGAAGAGCAGGATGCAATTAACAACTTTCGAGCTCATTTGGCTTGGAACATGGAACATTGAGAAAGGGGGCGAGATTATTCCATAGCACCAAATAATTTTATATATCTCAATGTGTGCGCCTCTACAGCCTAACCAGAGATAAAGCGGCCATGTATTGTACTGTGGGAAAGGAGATGACGAGGTAGCAGATTAAAGTAGTAGTCTACCTAGGCGAAGGAATGGCCGGTTTTCTGTCACTAGCCAGAAAATCATCCGGCTCCGATCGCCGCCAATCCCTTCAACCTCTGCCACCCTCCCCTAGCTCCGCCACCCTCCTTCTCCACCACGCTCCCCTGGCAATCCTGACATTCCCTGACAAAAAATCTGATCGCAGCTGGAGGCCCTGACATCCCTTGACAGATCGGGGACGAGCTGGAATTGTAACCGCAGAGAGTTATTGTTGGTTCCAATTCAAATTGAGGAAATGGTCACCCGTGGGCTGCTCACTCACCTTCCTCCTCAAATCGGCGCCTCCTGCTCAGCAATTCCTCCACTCTGCAATTCCGCTCTACAGCTCGCCATCGAGGTACTCTTCAGTGACACCTCCGACTCTGTTAACGTCTGATTGAGACATGCACCAGACTGTTTTCCCGTTTCTTCAACACGTTGCATCACCTTGAAATGAGAAACATATGCTAGCTCAGTTTGTGATCCAATGCTTGCGTAAATTGGAATAACTTGTGATTTCCTTTTTGAAAAGAAGATGGTAGCCCAAGCTTTTGACAAATTGCATGACAAGATGTGATTGTTATGCAAATCAGAGTACATCATGTGTTAAAGGAAGTCCTACTTTCCTGTGTTTTAAATTTCGACCTAGAAACAATCATCTTTTAATCATCTTGAGACCTGTAAACCTTGGTAGATAGCAGTTTCAGGCTTGTAAATCCAAACATAAGCTTCTGTTGGTATGGAATTCTCACATCCTCTACAAGTCCGTATATCCTAAAAGGGGAAACAATAGATTTTTTTAATATATTTTTATGCCCGAGACCTGCACCTGGTGTCAATTACTAACCAACACAAGCATGTCATGTCATGTCACTGGCAGGACATAGAACCCTGGTAAAACCATATTAACTACCCCTTCCACCCACCAACAAAGCCGCACTGGATAATATAATAGAAACTGATACTACATACCTGAAACAGTTGGAAACATCCTCCTCCGTGAAGGTGCTTTCAGCAAGAAATGTCATGTAAATTTGACGGGATCTCGTTCACTTGGCCTATAAGCTGTGAACCTGTTAGCATCCTCTGCTAAAACAATGACATGCTAAGCATGAGGCCTATCAATGAGGATTATTGTATTCTTTAAGCATGCTATTAGATTTGTCAAGCTATACCCTGCTTTCCAATGCCTCCGGCTCTCAGTCTAGTATCCCTCAGCTTGCAGGGTTTTCCCAAATCTCTCGTAATAGAGTTGAGGTAGGGAAGCAATGGAAACAGGGCCCGTCTTCCTCTCAATAATTCTTGAAGTTCTAACTCTACTCTCTCCAATGATTCCACAAAGAAATCTTCTTCGAAGCGGGGATCCAAGGGAATTGAACTCGAGACATTGTTAGAGCATCAATAACTGTGAGTAAAATGGCAGCTGGAGCCATGCTTGCAATATCCGCAGGCAAAATAGAGGCATAGTTTCCAAGAAACTAACTCACAGCGTACAGAAACGTCTGTCATGGAATAAGATCGCCTGTGATTCAATCTTGTCTTGCTTCCATTCAAGAAAGAGAGCATCTCTGTATAGACATTACTATCATTTGGTAGGCTATAGGAATCAAGATTCTCAGTGAGATAGAAGATATGATCTTGGAGCTGAAAATCATCCCTGAAGTTCAGGAACTGGTCATGATAGCCTGAAAATTTGTGATCACTTGGTAAGCTTTGCTGGCGACTTAAATTGATAAAGTCGTTGTCCTCATCAGTTACAAAGCGGTTTGGATTCAAGACTTCATGATGGGCAAACAATGCTGAATCTTGCTATTGGTCATGTGGAATGTTAGTTCCCCAATGAAAGCCATTGTGTGCTGGAGAAGAGAATGAGCAAGACAAGAAATTAGAAAACTGAGTGTAGCGCAGAGGTGACTGAAGAGGGGACGAAGATGATAAACCAAGCTCTGTCTTGGCCTTGGAAATCATGGACTGTAAGAGTGTATTAGGCCCAAATGCCAGGCGAATCATTTCTTGATCTCCCAGGTCTTGAAGAAGCAAATACCCAATGATCTTGGACACATTCTCTGGTTCTATGTTCTGAATCCTTGTGAACACAATCCTTGTTGCTTCATATGTATCCATTTTGCCTTCTACAAATGGAAACATCAAATCCATAATGTACACTGCAACACAATATATTACGATTACATTACATTACATTTCCTACAACTAACTTAACTTCTGAAAAAACCACACAATGCATTTTCAAAAGCTCACCGTAAGGCCACTCAACCTAACTAATCTGGTCTAACAATCCTTATCCATGAAATTCATAGAAACACACAGAAATTGAAACTCTCTGCTATCAAATACTGGGAAGAGAGAAACTGAATTAGTAAAGCTTCCAACCATTAAAACTTGGTAATGGGCAAAACAATTTTATAACAAGCCTTAAGGGTTCAAAAATAAGAATGTTGGGAAATGATGATGCTATATAGGATGGTATTCATGAGACACCATAATACACTATAATTCTCCCCCATTTTGTGTAATGGTGCCTTTGTGAGGGGACTAATATACACAAATGTTTGAGAATAATGAAGCAATATGTTCACTGTGATATGAATTAATCTATTCACACATCCCAAAATAAGGGAATCTGCACTTACTATCAACAGACACACCAAAGAATGATGTGAATTAGTCTATGATCAGAATTATTCCTATTCACACATCCAAAAATAAGGGAACTGCATACAATATTCACTTCCTTGAGTGAGGAAAAACCAACACCGCAAACACAAGTGAAGTTCACTCCAAAATTGCACTGAAATGACTTTTGATTACATAATTATATACATGAAATGATCTCCTTGGATGAAGTTTTGACTAAGCTAACCTGTGATATAAAGGACTTATTTTCATGTTCTCTCTGTAGCTAGAGAAGCAGGGGATGTTCATTAACCACTCCTTTGGATTTGCGACATTACTAATTTGAGTCTGTGATTGTAAGGTTAATGCATTTCTCTATTTTCTGCCTATGGCTTATTTATGAGATACAATTCTATGTGTATTCAAGTAATAATATCTGACCTCTGACCTTTGATCTATGTCCTGTACAAAGATCTTTGTCTTCAGTGTATCTTGCACAACAATTAGTGGGCAATGGAATAGCAAGATCTACCTTTGATGTTCAGTATTCCAATCAGGTCTTTGAGTTTTAGTTTTTGTGTTCAATGCAATTCTGAGTGCAACTTCTCTATGATCACCTCTATACTCACCATTCTTCAAAAGGCATGTGAAGTTGGTGTTGTTTTTAGAAACTAGAAATGGCAATATCAAAGCCTCCATTCTAGATTGGTCCGCTGCTTGGCTGCTTGCTTGCAATGCTAATTGAGTAGACAACGTTGTATTTAACAGAGGCACTCCATATTTGTTATGAAGCTCAATTTATCTTCTGCCATGAGGATCATAGTCATTGAGATTTGTGGGTTTATTGAGTGAATCCTAGAAGCAGTTTCCAAGTATCCTTGGAGATATTATGTTGGGAATTTTCTTGTACAAGTCACAACACTAATGAAGCAATTGAAATTTTCCAGCCAATACCAATCTCCGGGCTTCTATAGTTATGTTTAGAGAAAGGTTATTTTGTCCAGTTGAACCTTCTATCAACCACATGCAGAAGGTTCAATTGGAACACATTGTGTAAATGATACGAAGCATAGACCAAGATTCAACCTAGACCATGCCCTTAATGCCATTCTTGAATAGAAAGCTAATGCTCCACTACTATGTTGGGAATCTTCTTCCAATTACCAAGTGGATTCTTATTGAACACTGGCTGTTATTTGTGATCCGACAGACTGTTTGCCCGTTGCTTCAACACGTTGCATCACCTTGAAATGAGAAACATATGCTAGCTCAGTTTGTGATCCAATGCTTGCGTAAATTGGAATAACTTGTGATTTCCTTTGTGAAAAGAAGATGGTAGCCCAAGCTTTTGACAAATTGCATGACAAGATGTGATTGTTATGCAAATCAAAGTACACCATGTGTTAAAGGAATTCGTACTTTCCTGTGTTTTAAATTTTGACCTAGAAACAATCATCTTTTAATCAAAACCCTTGCAAACGAGTCAGGGAACCTGGAAACCTTGGTGGATAGTAGTTTCAGGCTTGTAAAGGATGAAAATTTCTTCAGCTCCTCGAGTAACTTATGTACACACTCCGGCTGTCACTTAAAAATAAGAATGTTGGGAAATGATGATGCGGTACACGATGGTATTTATGACACACCATAATACACTATAATTCTCCCCCCTTTAGTGTAATGGTACCTTTGTGAGGGGACTAATATACAAAAATGTTTGAGAATAATGAAGCAATATGTTCATTGTGATCTGAATTAATCTATTCACACATCCCAAAATAAGGGAATTTGTACTTACTATCAACAAACACACCAAAGAATGATGTGAATTAGTCTATGATCAGAATTATTCTTATTCACACATCCAAAAATAAGGGAACTGCATACAATATTCACTTCCTTGAGTGACGACAAACCAACACCGCAAACACAAGTGAAGTTCACTCCAAAATTGCACTGAAATGACTTGCAATTACATAATTATATACATGAAACAGTCTCCTTGGATGAAGTTTTTACTAAGCTAACCTGTGATATGAAGGACTTATTTTCATGTTCTCTCAGTAGCTAGAGAGGCAGGGGATGTTCATTAACTACTCCTTTGGATTTGCGACATTACTAATTTGAGTTTGTGGCTGTAAGGTTAATGCATTTCTCTATTTTCTGCCTATGGCCTATTTATGAGATACAATTCTATGTGTATTCAAGTAATAATATCTTACCTCTAACCTCTAACCTTTGTTCTATGTCTTGTACAAAGATCTTTGTCTTCAGTGTAGCTTGCACAACAGTTAGTGGGCAATAGAATAACAAGATGTACCTTTGCTGTTCAGTATACCAATCAGGTTTTTAATTTTTAATTTTTTGTGTTAAATGGAATTCTGAGTGGAACTTCTCTACGATCACCTCTATATAGGCCACTCAACCTAACTAATCTAGTCTAACAATCCTTCTCCATGAAATTCATAGAAACACACAGAAATTGAAACTCTCTGCTATCAAATACTGGGAACAAAGAAACTGAATCAGTAAATCTTCCAACCATAGAAACTTGGTAATGGGCAAAACAATTTTATAAGAAGCCTCAAGGGCTTGAACTGCTGCTTTCATTAGTGCTCTTGGTGTTTGTGTTGGTATTGAAGATTGCATTTCCTTTTCTTTGTTCTAACACATCTCTTTTGCCACAGGTAGTGGAATGTGAGTGTAATGATTGCCTGCTATAAATTTCACATATATTATGGCAACACTGAGAATCTTTGAGGACAAACTACTAGTAGAGTTGTGATGTAAACATACATTGCAGAAAGCCCTTTCATTCAAGTCTAGTCCTGCTTAGCGAATGGTCACCCTAAAAAAACATGGCCAACATTCATTGGATTGCATCTATTCATGTTGTCAAAGGAATCTTTCCTTTAAGGAATGCCCTGTTGAAAGTGAATGAGGCAAGAAGCAACATCTTAAAGGAAATGCTTGCATCCCAAATTTTTTGCATCCTTTTGTGCTATTTATTTTTGTCATTATTGAGTGATTGGTATTTTAGACCTCAAAAAAAGCATAAAAGAGGTTTTATATTTATATATATGTTGAAGAACTTGCTAAGATTGGAATTTTGGTTTTGATGTCCTTGCATATTGTTTGACCAGATCAGTTCAAAATGGGCAAGCAAAAGAAATGGCAATATATCATGGATCTTAAGGTGCAAGACCTCAAAGGCAAAATGACGTTCTCTAGTAAAGACTTGGTTTGGACGAAAATAAATAAAAAACAATGGTATTGATCATGTTGTTGTAATCTCGTTATGACGAGTTGCAGACTTTATCAAAGGAGAGGAAGAAAATCCTATTGCTTCATGTAAATTCTTACGAAAAACAAAAAAAAAAAGCCGAAAGAAAGATCTACTACTGCATTGCAATATGATATGTGAGTATTTAAAATATATATTGTTTAGATCTTTTGAAACCATTGTTATCTTTCTTTATATGTACTAACAATTTAAATTTTTGGTTTAGTTATCATTGTTTATTTGGCCTAGGAGACAAAAGAGGAAATCTTTCAACTAAACGAAGGACCTCATTTGTGCAGAAGAGGGGTTGCCAATGCCACTTTATTGTGAAAGTTATGCATGAAATTCCCGATAGAGTAATATCAACTTTCAATATGTATGAACATGAAGATGGGGAAGTTTGGGCTTGTCATGGTCAATGTGACACTTCAGGTGAGACCAGGGCCTTACTTAGGCCAAAGCTTTTGAGGGACATTGTTGCATATGTAGAGAGTTGTTTCTTTTTGGGAGTGCCTATTGATGTAGTGTATAGAATCCACATTAAGAGACATGTTGACATCGATGTGGTAGCTCGAGATAGAGATTTCTTCTTATGCAGGAAAGATATTGTAAACATCTATAATAGGTTGGCGAAGGGAAATTATCAACTTCACAAAAAGGATGAAATGAGTGTAAACCTTTGGTATCAAAAGCATCAAGAAGATTTTTTCTTTTACCAAAAGCCCAATGGTGTGGAGGTCCCTTTTATAATAGGGATTCAAACAAAGTGGATGTTGGACACAATGGTCAAGTTATCACGCAATAGCTTAATAGCCGTGGATTCAACATTTAACACAAACAAATATGGGGTAAGTCAGATGCCAATGATTTATTGAATATATTTATTTAAGTTGTATACATTCAAAATTATTAATAACTTGTATTTGAATTTATGTAATGTTGAAAATGACAATATCAGTTGTATACACTCGTGGCATTTGATGAACAACAAAGCGGGGTGCCTATTGCATGGGTCGTGGCATCACGAAACACATCAGATGATATTGCAATACGGCTGGAGCAGCTCATGCACAAGTGTTTCCAAACCTGTCCTGATTGGAAAGTCAATGCTTTCATGGTTGATGATGCACTAGCTGAAATCAATGCCTTGAGGTAACTTTAACATTGTCTTGATATAACAAAAGTTGCATTTTTTCTAAAAATACCACACTAAAGTGCATTGAATATGGCAAGAGGATCACAGTTTTTGATGTGATCTTATGCATTTGGCATGTACAGAGGGCTTGGTTGAAAAATGTTAATCGATTGGCCACTAGTTCTGTAAAATCCAAAGAGATGTTCAGTGAGTTAGGTTTCATCATGAAACACACTCTCAATTAGGAAGTGGAAGATGCAATCAATCAATTTTTTATCAAATTTGCAGATGAAGATAAGTTCTTAGACTATTTCAATAAGAATTCGGTCACTGGAGATAAGATTCGTAAGTAAACATTTTTTTTTCGAATTATATGCATTTTTTTATTTTATAAAGGTGATATAGTGAGACTGACATCGTTCTATTTTCAATTAGGTATGTGGGGGAAAGGTTGTCGGGAGTTTCCTCATGCAAATCAGGAGACCAATAATGTTGTTGAGTCATACCATTGTTACCTAAAAACAACATTTATATCTGATAGAAGGAAAAAATGTCCCCGAAGGATGGATTGGTTATTGCATATACTACTAACAACAGTTTAACCTTGTTATTGGTTCAAGGAAATCTTAAAAGAAGAAGGATTTCTAAACAAATACAAGAAAGAAAAGCAGCTAGAATCATCAGTGGAACGAGCAAGAAAAATTATGGATACTCATTGTTGTCCTCGTGAGAACATAATCCGTGCTTATTGGGTGAGAAGTCAGACAGATCGAGGTAAAAAATACCTTGTCACCTGGTATCGTAAGGATTTTATAACGTGTGAATGTCCATGGTCTATCCGTGGAAACATTTGCAAGCATGCCATAAAGGTTAATTGGTTGTATTTCCACTCGGATAATTCAAATCCATTACTTCATCGGCATGCAGAGGATAACATATGTAATGACCCACTTGAGATCGATATAGAGCCTCAAAACCCTGATGAAGATGTCGATGCTACTCGTATGGCCACAAATGTTGTTGATGCAAATGCTGAGACACTTTATTTGGCAAGGGAGGAGTTGTTTAGCTATACACATCTCATTTTAGATAACCCTCCTACTACTTTGGCGAAGACAATCTAGTTGACTGGTATGCTTAAAAAAATGTTGGATGAAGCCAATAATTTGCACGTTACTGATTTTGACTTCACACCTGGATTGGAATCTCTTGATCCATCTTTGAAGAGGAAGAAGATTTTCCTTAGCCCCGCAAAGAAAAGAATAAGCAACAGAAAAAAAATGGTTTGGAAATTGATTTAAATGTTGATCCATCAGAATATGAACCATTTGAGTTTCGATACCTCAATAAGCGAGGACATCATCGATCAAATAATGTCGTCTCTATGGTTCTAGGTTAGTTTCATGTATTGAATAGAGTCATGGTTTTAAATTTAAGTATTTAATCATCACTATTCTTTAACATGTGGTATGTTTATTTTTACAGCAATGCAACAATCCCCAACCATGGCGATAACCCAAGACCAAATGGAGATGCAAGACCATCCAACCTTACTTGCCATGCCAGGTACATTTCACACTCTTTCATTGTGTGTGCACATATACCTTGGTGCTCTAGAAAATTCTTTGCAATAACGTTTGAAATTTTTCTAGGTAACTATAGAATAAGTGGAGAAGCATCATCTTCTACCATGACTGATCATCTATGGAACGACTTCAACTCTAGTGGGAATCAATGAGGTATGCACAAAGAATAGATAAGCTAGGTTATTATGGCGTTGTCAGGTGGTCCTTTATCATATGATAAGTATATTTATGTTTTCCCATTGTTATGTTGTTATAAAAATACCTTTTTCATAATCTATTCATGGACATAATCTGTTCTCTTAAAGTTCATGAAACTTTGTGCTTTGACATGGAATGTTGGGCTGTTTCAGAAGGCTCTAGGTACATTGAGAACATGGGTGCCTGATGAGCACTGAGGAATGTTTGAGCCCTCATCAATGCAAAAGTAAAAGTTCAATTATATGCCACTACTCTCCTGAAGTTTCATGAAATTTTAAGCTTTGACATGGAATGTCGAGTTAATTCACATGGCTCTGTAATTATTCAACAAATTGAATTGTTGGTTCTTTTTACTGCAATGTTTATGTATTTTCTCACGTAATTGGTCTAATACTGCAGACTAAGTTGTAACAATGGTGTATACACACCACAATTTGGGAATGAATTAGTGTTTTGGACATCAATCTAAATTTTTCTTCAAATATATTCTCAAATGTTAGATCTGTTATATGATCAAAACAAATCTAATTTTATTTACGGTCTTCATATTTAAGAAAGAATCTCTTGGGTTCATAGCATCTTGACGTGCAGTTTTTTGAGCCTGTTGCTTTTGAACCAGTCAACCTGAAACGTGCATTCTTAGTTATTCTAATGCTTCAATTATGAACTCTGTTACCAACTGCACAACCAACTTTTCCATGAGCTCTAAAAACATGAAGTAAACAAGACACAAATCAAACCCCTTATTTGGGATTTTGAATCTTGATTTGGTATTTTTGAAGAAGATTACAAACTTTCCCATGCCCAGGTCTGATACCACTTGAAAGCTTGGTATTTCATATTCAAGTGTCAATGTTTGATACATTGGATGCTTGTGCAAATTTATTATCTTTCCATCATGGATCTTCATATCATATCTTTGTTTAGATGGACATAATGAATCACTTCTAGAGGCTCTAGTTTCTTTTTTCTCCTTGTACACAAATAGACCCTTACATCCATACCAACCAATACATTATGCATCATGCCCATACTCTATAACCTTCAATGCTTACATAAATACAAGTTTGTAGTTTTATAAAGTACATAAATAAAAAATATATCCATACCAACCAACACATTATGTCTCCTTTACATAAGAAATCATGGTGTTGTCCATGCTTTTGATGCCTTCCTCCTGTCATTTGTGTTGTAGATGATCCAACCTCTTGTCAATTAATGACTTGAACCACTAACTTGACACTACTTCATTGTGCATTATGACATTTTTATCTAACTTCTTCAGAAAATGAGGAACTGATGTGATTCATCTTAATGCAAAAATTTATAAGATTTGACAAATGCCTGTTTAGCATTGAAATTGATGATAGCATTCCATGTTATTAATTATCAATGTGTCTAATATTTTGACCCACATATATATAGATTTATATCATAAAAAATTTATAATCATGATTATTTAGGGATTGCATTAAGACGAGACCTTAAATGGAAGATAACACTCATCTTTTTCATGAATGTTGAACATTCCGAAGTGCTACTCATGGGCAATTTTCTTTCCATAGGTAGGCGTTTCATGTGAAAAAAACATTCCCTTAGTGAGCAATGAATTGACATTGATTAAATTGACTTGCTAGTTTACTTTCTTGTGGAGATATCGCAAAATTGGTAATATTGTAAGACATGAATTAACCAAGTTAAAATGTTGGTCAATTTATTGGTTTAAATCCTACACACTTAATTACCAATTTCAGGGTGTAGACTTGCAGGATACAAGCATTGTATATGCA
This sequence comes from Pinus taeda, assembly GCA_000404065.3. Classification (NCBI taxonomy): domain Eukaryota; kingdom Viridiplantae; phylum Streptophyta; class Pinopsida; order Pinales; family Pinaceae; genus Pinus; species Pinus taeda. Next base: position 86,716 of record APFE030198810.1, on the reverse strand, counting down.
GAGTTTAGGGCATTAGTGGCTTTATAACTTATGCTACAAACCAATGACAAAAAACAATTTGAGAACATATGTGACAAACACTTGTTCACTGGACATGAACTCAAAGAAACAATTTTGTCAGGGATGGTGTTTCACTTAGTGTTAACTATGAGTGTTGCTATCTCATTTACAAATGGAGCCCCTAGTTCAAATTTTCAATGAGGCGTAGCAAACTATAGTTATTAGAAAAAAGGAACATTTGTTCAAAGGATTTAAATCCAAAGAATGGTTGTTCATTGTAAACAAGTAATTGTAGATGCAAGGGATAAGAAATCAATGAGATATATGATCACGATGACATCAATGTATAATAGATAAGCACAAAGAATAGATAAGCTAGGTTATCATGGCGTCGTCAGGTGGCCCTTTATCATATGATAAGTATATTTATGTTTTCCCATTGTTATGTTGTTATAAAATACCTTTTTCATAATCTATTCATGGACATAATCTGTTCTCTTAAAGTTCATGAAACTTTGTGCTTTGACATGGAATGTTGGGTTGTTTCAGAAGGCTCTAGGTACATTGAGCACATGGGTGCCTGCAAAATTTGAGGAAAGTTTGAGCCTTCATCAGTGCAATATTAAACACATAGGTGCCTGATGAGCACCGAGGAATGTTTGAGCCCTCATAAATGCAAAAGTAAAACATCAATTATAAGCCACTACTCTCCTGAATTTTCATGAAATTTTGAACTTTGACATGGAATGTCGAGTTAATTCACATGGCTCTGTAATTGTTCAACAAATTGAATTGTTGGTTCTTTTTACTGCACTGTTTTTTTATTTTCTCACGTAATTGGTCTAATACTGCAGACTAAGCTGTAACAATGTTGTATACACACCACAATTTGGGAATGAATTATTGTTTTGGACATCAATCTAAATTGTTCCTCAAATATATTCTCAAATGTTAGATCTGTTATATGATCAAAACAAATCTAATTTTATTTATGGTGTTCATATTTAAGAAACCTTTCATCACCGATCAATAACCAACGAACAAATCACATAGCATAGCATATCTCTCCAGAAACAAAGATCTGAGAATGTGTTTGGAAGGATCAGACAATAAATTGATATGCTATGTGAATTGATAACAACAATTAAAGGATAGAAACAGTGCCTAAAACAAGGATGTCTACATTTTCACTATAAGAGATGAGGCAAATTGAAGAGGGAGCATGCATAAACCTCATTGACATACCATTCTAGATCTCCCACCCCAAGTAGACAATTATCTATTATCTATTAGATGAGGAGGACACATAGGTAAAGAAACCTTTCATCACTGATCAACAACCAACAAAAAAATCACATAGCATATCAATATCTCTACCGCTTTAACACTGGAAATGGGCCTCTCACTTCTGTATTAGCGCATGCAAATCCGAGGGGAATGTCCCTAATATATCCTATTGATCCAAAATTTAGAAATATGTTATTTGAACACTTCAAACCAGCAAGTAAAATACATAGATCTGCAAATAAAACTTGCAGATCAATGAACAGATTCTTGAAATCTGCAAATGAATCTTCGAAATCAGCAGTCAAGGGTATCTATTTATGTGATTGATTGGGGCCTTGTCCTTGTGAGTGAGAAAAGAGGGTAGGAAAGAAGAAAATCAATAAGGGAGTTGTGAATCGAATCTTGTTGATTTATGAATATTAAATCTGAAAGTTTCAGTTACAGAGAATATCCTACAAGGGAATTTTTAGCAATTAAACCACTTGAATAAACCCAACAACATGTCTTCAATTAATCAGAGTTGTTACAAATAGGGTCTGAACAAATCTTGGATATAACTATTGCTCAAACGAACCTAAGGGAAAATGAGATAAATGTCACAAATTAATTCCGTTTAGTGACCTACAAGAGTAGATTAACCGTAGCCATTAACTCAGAAATAAGATGAGGAGAAAGTTGTGATTTTTTTGAAGAATAGTGAAGGACATTGGGCATTGATTATTAAACTGCCATTCTTCTTTTTCTCTTATAGCTGAAGGTGATACCAAACTATCCAAGCATAGAAGTTCTAACAATAGCACGTATCTTCCAAAACGATTAGTAATAGAGCAGTGCTCAACTGTATAACATTAGCTCTACCTCTGCATGATAATTAGGGATTGTATGCTACTCTTCTTCTTTGTAGAACACACTGAACTTGAATTGAAGAATACAATAGAAATTTCAAGAATTGCATTGGACATTAGGATTGTGCCATTCCTCTTAAGACTGAATCCCATTTTAGGCAAATTTGATCCTCAAAATATCTATCTGAAAAGAAGCAATGATTTTTAATATGAAATCATGCAATTGTAAGCATCATATCTTATCAGAGTTAGAGGGAGGTTGAGAAGACTTACATTTTTCATGAAATTATGATATTATGCCTTTTATCATGCATGTAAGTACTATTGATAGTGCTTCTGTTGATTGAAGATAGTTAAATTTTAGTACATGGTAAACACTAATCAAACCTGCAATTAAGAGCGCTTAGAAAACTGAAAAGCTATAAGAAACTTTCAGAACTGCTTATTTATGCAAGATCTGAAAACATTTAAGCTAACCGAAAAGTTTTGAACAACAAAAGAAAACAATAGAACTTAGAAGAACATCTTTGTTTTCTTTATTAACTCCGGAAAGAAAACCAAACAAAGTGGATCCGCTCTTTCGTAAACTGAATGAGTAACAAAAGTAGAGGAACACTACTACTATTGCACCATCCTAATTAACTTAATTCAACCCTAATTCACTTCTACGAAAGTGCGCCCAAGGTGATTTCAGAAGTTTCCTAGAATAGAGAGATTGACTCCTAGACTAATGCACACTAGTCTAAAACTGGAAACCTCATCTACCGTGCACTTTTCCTATAAATTGATAACAACAATTAAAGGATAGAAACAGTGCCTAAAACAAGGATGTCTATATTTTCACTATAAGAGATGAGAAAAATTGAAGAGGGAGGATGCATAAACCTCATTGACATACCCTTCTAGATTTCCCACCCCAAGTAGACAATTATCTATTATCTATTGGATGAGGAGGACACATAGGTAAAGAAACCTTTCATCACTGATCAACAACCAACGAACAAATCACATAGCATATCAATATCTCTCCAGAAACAAAGATCTGGGAAGGTGTTTGGAAAGATTAGACAACATCATAATGTATTGATGATAATCAAAAAATCATGAACCGATTACTTTTCTCAAAATACATTTGTCCATGTACATGGAATATATTACATTTGTCCATAAATTTATCTCCCATACAAAAAACCGTAATCATTGCATGTTGGGGAAAAATAAAACATTAATAGGTTCTTCTTTAATGACAGAACCATGCTATGATAGACCCTAGAAAAATGATAACAACAACCCATTCGCACAATGGGGATTTATATTGATGGTGATCAATGATTTCTGTTGCAGTGGATGGTGATCCTATGTCATATTTGGCATCTACATATGTGTTTAAAAATGCTCTGGACATTATATCAGTGGACATCTTTTCAATATCTGCAGAGTGATTGATGGTAAAATGTTGAAATTGACAACTCCAATTTATTGCTTCCTTATGAAGAGGTTTGAAATTGTCCTTCTGAACCCGATAGATGCCTTTCATCTGATTACATATCAACTCTGAGTTGGTGAAGACTTCAATATCATTGACATCATGTTGTTTTGCCTCTTTTAACCCTTCAACAAGGGCAATGTAATATGCCTCATTGTTTGTCGTCATTCCAGGCACTTCTCTCTTTCCATGAAATAAATTATTTGTTGCCATATTGTAAAGGATGAATTTAATAACTACTCAACCTGGATTTGGAAAACAAGACACCTCAATGCATAAACGCCACTTTTGCACCATTTTTTACACTTCAAAAACTTGAAAAATAAATAACAATAAATTCATGTTAAACAAATAGACAATTATCTATTTCCTAATACTCAACATGTTTTTCAATCATATATAATTAAAAAAAGTACATAATTTGTGTTTTTACACTACAACACTCTCAATACTAGCAACTATTCTACAAAAAATACATTTAGCAATCACCACTTTATATAGATGAAATGCTCATTATAGGACCCAAATACATCTATGAGTTTTAAAATAAATGATACTCAAGGAAGTGAATATTGTATGCAGTTCCCTTCTTTTTGGATGTGTGAATAGGAATAATTATGATCATAGACTAATTCACATCATTCTTTGGTGTGTATGTTGATAGTAAGTACAGATTCTCTTATTTTGGGATGTGTGAATAGATTAATTCAGATCACAGTGAACATAGTGCTTCATTATTCTCAAACATTTTTGTATATTAGTCCCCTCACAAAGGTACCATTACACTAAAGGGGGGAGAATTATAGTGTATTATGGTGTGTCATAAATACCATCTTGTACAACATCATCATTTCCCAACATTCTTACTTTAGAGTGATAGCCAAAGTGTGTACATAAGGTATTCAAGGAGCTGAAGAAATTTTCATCCTTTACAAGCCTGGAACTGCTATCCACCAAGGTTTACAGGCTCCCTGACTCGTTTGCAAGGGTTTTGGTTAAAAGATGATTTCTTCTAGGTCGAAATTTAAAACACAGGAAAGTAGGACTTCCTTTAACACATGATGTACTCTGATTTGCATAACAATCACATCTTGTCATGCAATTTGTCAAAAGCTTGGGCTACCATCTTCTTTTCAGAAAGGAAATCACAAGTTATTCCAATTTATGCAAGCATTGGATCACAAACTGAGCTAGCATATGTTTCTCATTCCAAGGTGATGCATTGTGTTGAAGTAATAGGGAAACAGTGTACCAGATCACAAATACCAGCCAGCGTTCAATAAGTGTTCACTTGGTAATTGGAAGAATATTCCCAACATAGTAGTGGAGCATTAGCTTTCTATTCAAGAATGGCATTAAGGGCATGGTCTAGGTTGAATCTTGGTCTATGCTTCATATCATTTACACAGTGTGTTCCAATTTAACCTTCTGCATGTGGTTGATAGAAGGTTCAACTGGACAAAATAACCTTGCTCTAAACACAACTATAGAAGCCTGGAGATCGATATTGGCTGGAAAATTTCAATTGCTTCATTAGTGTTGTGACTTGTACAGAAGCATTCCCAACATAATATCTCCAAGAATACTTGGAAACTGCTTCTAGAATTCACTCAACATAAACCCACAAATCTCAAAAGCTATGATCCTCAGGGTAGAAGATAAACTGAACTTCATAACAAATATGGAGTGCCTCTATTAAATACAGCTCTGTCTACTCAATTAGGATTGCAAGCAAGCAACCAAGAAGTAGACCAATCTAGAATGGAGGCTTTGATATTGCCATTTCTAGTTTCTACAAACAACACCAACTTCACATGCCTTCGGAAGAATGGTGAGTATAGAGGTGATCGTAGAGAAGTTGCACTCAGAATTGCACTGAACACAAAAACTAAAACTCAAAGCCCTGATTGGCATACTGAACAACAAAGGTACATCTTGTTATTCCATTGCCCACTAACTGTTGTGCAAGCTACACTCAAGACAGAGATCTTTGTACAAGACATAGAACAAAGGTCAGAGGTGAGAGGTCAAATATTATTACTTGAATACACATAGAATTGTATCTCATAAATAAGCCATAGGCAGAAAATAGAGAAATGCATTAACCTTACAGCGATAGACTCAAATTAGTAATGTCACAAATCCAAAGGAGTGGTTAATGAACATCCCCTGCCTCTTTAGCTACATAGATAACATGAAAATAAGTCCTTTATATCATAGGTTAGCTTAGTCAAAACTTCATCCAAGGAGATCATTTCATGTATATAATTATGTAATCACAAGTCATTCAGCGCAATTTTGGAGTGAACTTCACTTGTGTTTGCAGTGTTCGTTTGTCCTCACTCAAGGAAGTGAATATTGTATGCAGTTCCCTTATTTTTGGATGTGTGAATAGGAATAATTCTGATCATAGACTAATTCAAATCATTCTTTGGTGTGTCTGTTGATAGTAAGTACAGATTCCCTTATTTTGGGATGTGTGAATAGATTAATTCAGATCACAGTGAACATATTGCTTCATTATTCTCAAACATTTCTGTATATTAGTCCCCTCACAAAGGTACCATTACACTAAAGGAGGGAGAATTATAGTGTATTATGGTGTGTCATAAATACCATCCTGTACAACATCATCATTTCCCAACATTATTATTTTTGAACCCTTGAGGCTTCTTATAAAATTGTTTTGCCCATTACCAAGTTCCAATGGTTGGAAGCTTTACTGATTCAGTTTCTTTGTTCCCAGTATTTGATAGCAGAGAGTTTCAATTTCTGTGTGTTTCTATGAATTTCATGGAGAAGGATTGTTAGACCAGAATAGTTAGGTTGAGTGGCCTGTATAGAGGTGAT
>APFE030198810.1:62770-79473 GCA_000404065.3 Pinus taeda | reverse complement strand
GCAAAAAACACATTTAGCAATCACCACTTTATATAGATGAAATGCTCATTATAGGACCCAAATACATCTATGAGTTTTAAAATAAATGATACTCAAGGAAGTGAATATTGTATGCAGTTCCCTTATTTTTGGTGTGTGAATAGGACTAATTCTGATCATAGACTAATTCACATCATTCTTTGGTGTGTCTGTTGATAGTAAGTACAGATTCCCTTATTTTGGGATGTGTGAATAGATTAATTCAGATCACAGTGAACATATTGCTTCATTATTCTCAAACATTTCTGTATATTAGTCCCCTCACAAAGGTACCATTACACTAAAGGGGGGAGAATTATAGTGTATTATGGTGTGTCATAAATACCATCCTGTACAACATCATCATTTCCCAACATTATTATTTTTGAACCCTTGAGGCTTCTTATAAAATTGTTTTGCCCATTACCAAGTTCCAATGGTTGGAAGCTTTACTGATTCAGTTTCTTTGTTCCCAGTATTTGATAGCAGAGAGTTTCAATTTCTGTGTGTTTCTATGAATTTCATGGAGAAGGATTGTTAGACTAGAATAGTTAGGTGAGCTTTTCAAAATGCATTGTGTGGTTTTTTCAGAAGTTAAGTTAGTTGTAGGAAATGTAATGTAATGTAATCGTAATATATTGTGTTGCAGTGTACATTATGGATTTGATGTTTCCAATTGTAGAAGGCAAAATGGATACATATGAAGCAACAAGGATTGTGTTCACAAGGATTCAGAGCATAGAAGCAGAGAACGTGTCCAAGATCATTGGGTATTTGCTTCTTCAAGACCTGGGAGATCAAGAAATGATTCGCCTGGCATTTGGGCCTAATACACTCTTACAGTCCATGATTTCCAAGGCCATGACAGAGCTTGGTTTATCATCTCTGTCCCCTCTTCAGTCACCTCTGTGCTAGACTCAGTTTTCTAATTTGTTGTCTCGCTCATTCTCTTCTCCAGCACCCAATGGCTTTCATGGGGAACTCACATTCCACATGAGCAACAACAAGATTCAACATTATTCGCCCATCATGAAGTCTTGAATCTAAACCGTTTTGTAACTGATGCACACATCGACTTTATCAATTTGAGCGGCCAGTAAAGCTTACCCAGTGATCACAAATTTTCAGACTATCATGACCAGTCACTGAACCTTAGGGATGATTGTCAGCTCCAAGATCATCTCTTCTAGCCCACTGAGAATCTTCATTCCTACAGCCTACCAAATGATAGTCATGTCTATACAGAGATGCTCTCTTTCTTGAATGGAAACAAGACGGGATTGAATCACGGGCGATCTTATTCCCTGACAGACGTTTTTGTAAGCTGTGAGCCAGTTTCTTGGAAACCATGCCTGTATTTTGCTAGGTGATATTGCAAGCATGGCTCCCGCTGCCGTTTTACTCACAGTTATTCACGCTCTAACAACCTCTTGAGTTCAATTCCCTTGGATCCCCGCTTCGAAGAAGCTTTCTCTATTGAATCATTGGAGAGATTAGAGTTAGAACTTCAAGAATTATTGAGAGGAAGATGGGCCCCTGTTTCCATTGCTTCCCTACCTCAACTCTATTGCGAGAGATTTGGGAAAACCCTACAAGCCGAGGGATACTTGACTGAGAGCCAGAGGCATGGGAAAGCAGGATACATCTTGACAAATCTAATAACACACTTGAAGAATATAGTGAGCCTCATTGATAAGCCTCATGCTCAGCACACCATTGTTTTAGCAGAGGATGCTAACAGGTTCACAACTTATAGGCCAAGTGAATGAGATCCCTACTATTTGAGTGGTGTCAGCTCTGGATCCCGTCAAATTTACAAGACATTTCCTGCTGAAAGCACCTTCACGGAGGAGGATGTTTCCAACTATTTTAGGTATGTAGTATTAGTTTCTATTATATTATCTAATGCGGCTTTCTTGGTGGGTGGAAGGGGTAGTTAATATGGTTTTACCAGGGTTCTATGTCCCACCAGTGACATGACATGACATGCTTGTGCTGGTTAGTAATTGACACCAGGCGCAGGTCCCGGGAATAAAAATATATTAAAAAAATCTATTGTTGACCCTTTCAGGATATACAGACCTGTAGAGGATGTGAGAATTCCATACCAACATAAGCGTATGTTTGGATTTACAAGCCTGAAACTGTTGTCCACCAAAGTTTACAGATCTTAAGATGATTAAAAGATGATTGTTTCTAGGTCGAAATTTAAAACACCGGAAAGTAGGACTTCCTTTAACACATGATGTACTCTGATTTGCATAACAATCACATCTTGTCATGCAATTTGTCAAAAGCTTGGGCTACCATCTTCTTTTCACAAAGGAAATCACAAGTTATTCCAATTTACGCAAGCATTGGATCACAAACTGAGCTAGCATATGTTTCTCATTCGAAGGTGATGCATCGTGTTGAAGCAATCGGCAAACAGTGTGGTGCATGTCTCAATCAGTCGTTAACAGAGTCGGAGGTGTCACCGAAGAGTACCTTGGCGGCGAGATGCAGAGCAGAATTGCACAGTGGAGGAATTGCAGAGTGGGAGGCGCCGAGTAGAGGAGGAAGGTGAGTGAGCAGCCCGTGGGTGACCATTTGCTCAATTCGAATTGGAACTGTCAATAACTCTTCGCGGCTACAATTCCAGCTCGTCCCCTATCTGTCAGGAGATGTGAGGCCCTTCAGCTGCGATTGGATTTTTTTTTAGGGAATGTCATGATTGCCAGGGGAGGGTGGCAGAGAAGGAGGCTGGCGGAGCTAGGGGAGGCTGGCGGAGGGCGGAGGGATTGCCGCGGCCGGAGCCGGATGATTTTCCGGCCGGTGACGGAAAACTGGCCATTCCTCCTCCTCCTAGTTAGGCTAATCCCAGATTAAAATCTGTCCAGAAGTTGAATTTAAAAATCTCGTTGGTCTGCGTAACATACGCAGGTCCATCTCTTTGAAAGAGGATGAATACTACAACTTGAAGGATGTTTTGGCAGCGCACGACTCTCACCAGTTTCGGAACATAGATAACCCGCGCTCGTCCATCGGAATTCAGAGAGTCAACCCACCGGCGAGGGAAATGTGGTCAACTATTCGAAGGTTCTATAAACCTGAAACGTACAAGCCCTTCATCAGGAGCTGGTCAGTCAAGGGAGATGTCAAGGTGGGATGCGTGAGTGAGCTCAAACTTGTATCAAGGCTTCCAGCGATGAACAGCATTGAGCACCTCGAGATTCTGGACGAGGAGAAGCATATTCTGAGTTTCAGAGTGTTGAGAGGAGGGCAGTGTTTGGAGTAATGTTGTGGAATGTTATGTGACAGATATTCCAGAGGGGAATAGTAGAGAAGATACCTGCACCTTCATAGATACCACCGTCAGATGCAACCTGCAGTCCTTGTCAAAGTTATTCCCACGGTCCACGTCTAAACATAAGCGGGAGTAAACTGCCTCTTCCCGGGGCTGTGCGTTCATCCGCTCTGGAACTCCGTGTTGTTTGTGATTGCGATTAAGACGCCGGATAGGATGAAAGATTAGAGGATGAGAACGGATTAGAGAAAAGTGTAGGGTCATTTTATTTTATTATCTGTATATAGCATTTGCTATTTAATCTATTGCTTGGATTAAATATTTGATGAATCACACTGGATGATTCCAGCCTATTAAATGATTCAAGTACCAAAATTCTAATATAATTTTTAGCAAATAAATCAATTTATAAAAAGAACGTTTATTTAAGTCAATTTATAAAAAAATACGTTTATTGTGTGACGTGCACCAATAGAGATGTATGGATTTTGAGAGCTTGAATTAGAAAAAAAACCTGGATTAATTTTATATCGCAAATCCGCACTCTCGCCGATCTAATATGTTGTTGCAAAAACCATGGTGAGTGATGCACATAAGATACAAGCAAGGGAAAAGTAAGCCTTTACTGGTGTGTCAAAGTGAAGATGGCTTTTAAGGTATATGCTCTCAAAGCTATGTCGCAAAACTTCAGAAAGAATTAGATTCGTTTCTTTGGGCAGAAATTCAATTGCATTCACTCCCGAAGCGGCAAAGTGGTTAACGGTAGTTAAGTAACTAAGGATATTACTAAGTTTATTTTAACAATTTTGTTTCCGTAAGAGTCAGTATTTTTCGGGTAGGGTGTAGCAATAGAGATTTCTGTCAATGTTGCACAAATTTTTAAGGATTGTTGAGTACCTCTGGGTATGAGTAAGTTGAGAAATGTAAAATTAAACATTTTTGTTTTTCAGGTAGTCACTATTTGCGAGAAGAGTATATCAGACCTGGTTTAAGTCTCAAGTTGACTTTTACGCTAAAGCTGCAATTCTCAATGATAGGTACAAAAATACCAAATTTAATGTAGTAAAAATTTAAAAGTTAAAATCGAATGCCGGGTGACTATAATCAGGAAAATCAGGAAGATCTAAAATAGTATAATCTTTCATATCAAAGGTTAGTCTAAAATAGTATAGCACAACAACTCAGGGTGGTCCTTCTAGACCAAATGAAGTGGAACAATGAAACTTAAGAAGAGTGAATTCAAAGATCGTTGTTAGCTAGGTTGACATAAAAGAAACTTGCGTGGACATAATTAAATGAATTGTGTGCAAATAACTATCAGAAATATGCCCCGGCTGCGGGTGATACACAGGGCATTGAATGAGGAGGCGGCGTCATTTATTGACAAATGGCCGCCTGCTCAGGACAAGTGGGCCGAAGGCTCGAGAAGGCGTCCGGTCAGCATTAATGGTGGCAGGATATCAACCGGCTGCAGAGGTATTTGGCACAGATGGATCATATCGATGCCAAGAGGGGGTCAGTTGAGAGGTGAGCGAAGCTCTGGTTGTTGGAAGCTCGATCTGGTCTTGCTGGTGAGCGGTGAGTCCAGTTCTTGGATGTCGGCTCCGCGGGTGAGTGAGCCCAAGCATAAACCTCGGCCCTCGGATCTAAAGGCCCCGGTTTCGAGCTTGGCTTACCTGGTAATTCGTGGCTCTGTGTCTAGGCTAAGCGTTTGGTGTCCTGGTTCGAATTGTGGTCCTGGTTCGAGTTGTGGTCTAAGTTGTGCGGCGTCGCAGTCTCCTGGTGTCCTGGTTCGAGTTGTGGTCCTGGGGCGCACTGAACATTCTGGGTTCGGGACGGGTCAGTTCTCAGGGAGAAGTTCACCCTGCGCAGCTCTGGAACTGGTTCGGCTCTTGACCTGGGTGTCCTTGCGACCTCGGTGCAGAATTGGGGCTGTGATAGCTACAAAATGCCACGTGAAAGGCAACGTGGAGCTTGCAAGCGGGGAGGCTCAAGAGGCGGTGCCAGAGCACGGGCCTCTTCGCCACATTCCCCAGCATCCTCGGAGGAAATTCGCTCGCCACAGGCTCGCACAGGGCGCGGAAGAGGCAGAGGACGGGGAAGAACTGTGGTGTGTCCGTTCGGCGGGCATCAATCAACCTGTTTCAGATTCCCATGTACACTGGACAATGCAGTGTATTATGTATCGGTGCGCATTGAAAAATGTGAGCACGCTGATCGACCAGACGCTCCAGCCGCTCCAAGGCCACCCTCGCCTGTTCAGGGTCAGCGACCACAACCTTTGGAAGCCTCGGGTGAGGTGGCGAGGAACAGAGCAGGTCCAAGTGCGCCTGAAAGGGACGACGCGCCGCACACTGACACGAGTGCATCAGACTCCTATGGCTGCCCAGTGGTGGAGGAACCACAAGGCACATTTCTCAGTCCGATGGTGGAGGAGCCACCAAATTCTTACACCTAGGCACAAGGCTTGGACGTCCGGGGTGGTATGGCTTTTCTATGTTCAGTTTCTGGAAGTCGTGGCAGCTGCCACTTTCAATATTGGGAGTCAGTGTATGTCTATGTTTATCTCCATATCAGCATCTGTAATGTCTATGTCAGTCATGGTTTTTTACATCAACGTCTGTAATGTCTGAGTCTATGTCGGTTATGTTATGTAATTTCAGTGTCTGTAAAGACTATATCGGTCCTGTAAGGGTCTGCAAACTCCTCCCTCGCGCTAGCAGGGAGTGGAAGGTTCAGATTTTGAAGTTTTGAGTATGGTCATGGTTCTAGTTTGGGGTCAGCGGACAGCTTTACAGTCCTTTTTCTCAGGCTCAGTCTCAGTTTCAAATTGTCAACTTGTTCAGGTAGCCAATTCATGGCGGCAAATGTAACCCTCTGTACTTTTTTTGTATCATAATAGAAATAGTCCGATTTACACAAAAAAAACTATCAAAAATATGTATTCGTAAGAATGATTCATTATTCAAATGGATGAATGCATATGTAATAGAGGAAACTTTACCAAATTGTTATCTTTAACCAATATAAATTCCAAATGCAAATGCAATTGCATGAATAACATATCTAAAATTTTGAAGAAAATTAATATATAAATTAAAAAGGAAACAAGGCTCCACATAAATGATAGGTGAGTTTAATGAATGATTCTCTCAATAAAAAATTACACAAATAGCTCTTTATGATAATTACTAATAATATTATATGGGCGCTTACTTTTATTGTATTTGGTATAACCTTTGTCTAACATTAAATTCGTTAATTTTCAATCAGTAATTAGTGGTTAATTGATTGATTAATAATATATTAATTGTCTATAATTTATTATTAATAATTCGACATTCAATTTTGTATGATTTTTACAAATTTATTTTGGTATAATTTAATCATAGAAATAAATATTGTTTTTTCTGAAGGAAAAATTGTCATTTTCATTATATTTAATTGTGAAAATTACATGTTGTATTATTGGCAAACTAGCAAAAAAGAGATGGACCGAGCCATCTATCCATTGTGTCTAGTATGTTCAAAATTATACAATATTAATAATACATATTAGCGAAAAAAATATATTTTTATAATAATATTATTATGATGTTTGGAAAGTCGTCTGAAGTTGTAAAGATTATCCAGAAGTTTTTTCCGCCACAAATATTAAAAGTAAATATTATTATTATATTACACTATTAATTTATTATTTTAGAATTATTATTTTATTATTTATCATAACTATGACTTCACAAGGTGTAATGATTTCGAGTTAATTCAAGGATGGGAGGATAGGGGAGTGGCTCTAGGAGTAATCATGAGGGGATGGAATTTAATGAAATTCTATTGGAAGGAGTGACAAGACATTTATGGAATTTATGATAGGTGTTTGACATTGATGGGTAAGGGAGACATATTTGCTAGAGGAAAATTAAGGGGTTCATTTTTTAGTTCTTTTTAGGGTTTGAAGTGGGGAAGGAAGAAGAAGAGAGAAGGGAGAGGAGGAAGAGAATGAGGAGTGAGAACTTAGAATTTGGTTTTGTCTGTAGATTCTAGATTACATGGCCTTGGATCAATTTCAATCACACTGCGCTTGTGGTTGGACTTAGGCTTCGGGCGCTAGGGAACTTGTGGATGTTCCCATTGGATAGGAAGTTGGATAGACTTTCCGAGTTCGTACAATGACATATTCAGTTGGGTGGTCCCAAAAAATGCACTGCAACTAATCCATTGTATTTTGGCATGCCTAGATTTCATACTTATTTTTGACTTCTTCTATCCTCTTTCCTCTAACTTTAGGATGCGTTTTTATGAAGGAGTGGTGTGCGTAATACCCCTACCTAATCCTATTATCTTACATTGCGATAATAATCTACCAGATAAATGGTTGTCCTTTGTGCCTGATTGTGACAAGTATTATTACTATAGATATGCTAGATATATAGCCACACATCAAATGGATATGCTAGTAACCCGTAGCTTATTATGCTAGACAATTGATGAACAGTTAAGTTTACTTAGTAGTTAATCTCGATAAGTGGTTGATTGGTTGATTAGGCTTAGGCTTAATTATTCTTTTTTTTTTGTATTAAAATTATTATTTTGATTATTTATTATCCCCATGATTTGAAAAGGTCTAATGACCTTGAGTTAATTAAAGGATGGGAGAAAGGGAAGTGGATGGAGGAGTAAGCGTGGGGGAGGGGAAGTTAATGAAATTAAATTCAAAGGAGTGGGGGGGCTATTTATGGAATTTATGATAGGTGGTTGACATTGGTGGCGCAACAGAGACATAAGTGGGATAGAAGGAGAATTGAAGGGGTTCATTTTTTTTTTTTGGTGTTTGAAGTGAGGAAGGAAGAAGAAGAGAGGCAGGAGAGGAGGAGGAGAGAGAAGAATGAGAATTTAGAACTCGGTTTTGTTTGTAGATTGTAGATTGGAGGGTATTAGATCAGTTTTAGACACACTACATGTGCAGTCAGACTTGGGCTCGAAGGGCTTGGGAACTTGTGGAGGTTCCCTGGGCTAGGAAGTCATATGGACTTCCATACTTGGCTGGGTGTCATATTCAGCCAAGGCATCCTAACAAGAGTAATACAACCCATCCATTTTATTAGGTAATGTTCTTGTTGTTGTTTCATTTATGTAATTATCATGAGTCAATTTCATTACATATCTTTAGGATTTTTAATATGTTGTGGCAAATTATACATGTTGAACTTGTCAAATATTTGTTTTTGATGTGAATTATGCAATGAAATTTTAATTATGCTTTAGGACCCTGAAATGGGTCCTAACATTCCCATTACTCTATAGTAAAAGCATAAGTGTGAAGAAAGTACTAGCAAAGAAGTGTTATAATTCTATTGTAGAGTGTTGTAAAAAGTCATAGTTTCTCATATATTTTTTATGAGTTTGACAACTTCGTAATTTGTATTATATTTTTTTGTAATATGATAAGATAAAAGACAATCATTGATTTCATATTGGATTTCATGTAAGGGGTTTTACGGAAATATTTATGTTCCATTTTGTAGCATTGATGTTATAGTCTATTTCATATTATGTCATAGTAGTTAAATAGTCAAAAAGATATTATTTTTTCCAAATAAAGCTTCATTGTTGGAAAATACACTTATTTTAGTTGTTTCATGTGTTGCGAGCTAAGTTTTGGAATGCCCAAAGTGATTCATAGATCAAGAAATATGCAAAGTGTCATAAAAAATGGATATAAAGCTTCTTTCTTAAAATAATATTTCAATAAGAGGGAATGCAATGAATAAGATGGGATGCAATGAAAGAATTTGAATAAATATGAAAGAATTTGAAGAAATATGAAATAATTTATGAGTATTTTTTAGTTTCTCTTAAATGAAGGTGTTATGCCATATGTACACTAAGAGAACCATCAATAGGCTAATGTTGATGTCATATATACTTGTCATATGTACACTAAAAGAACCATCAATAGGCTAATGTTGATGTCATATATACTTGTCATAGTCACTTTAGGAAATGTGCATTTACTATCATTCATTTTAAATTTAAAAACAAAAAAATCGACAACTAAAACCATGCATTTGAATGTTAATCTCAATAATTAAGATTTCTCCTATTTTAAATACATAAACTATGTCAAGAATTACCTACATTTTAATATCTAAATCTATACTTTAAATTATTGGTAAAAATACCACATTTTAACAAATTTTTAATTCATTAGTTTCATATATTATAAACATAATATTTACCTAAATATGCATATTTATTTAAATAAACCAAATTATAATCCTACTAAATTTATATATCTCAGATGTTTCTTTATTACAAAATTTTAAGAAATATAAATCAAGGGAACCAAATTAATCACACTTATTTAAACGTTGCATGTTAACCTATGCTATAAATATATTCTTTTAATATGTTATGCATATTAATAAACAATTTACTTATACTAATAGCTTTGGAATGAGTTCGACACTTTGTAATTTCCGTACTATAGTAAGAACAGATAATACTATTAAATGTTGGTTTTCATGTATTGGATATTAGGAAAATATTTACGGCTTTCATATTATGTAATTGTAATTAAATAATCAAAATATACTAAAAGAGAAGATGCTTTATGCTTAAATCTCCTTTTGTGGACTAGCAATTTGAATACCCAAGGTGGTTTATAAATAAACGAATATAATGGACATAAAGTTTTTTTTTTCAAGAAATTTAACTTCATAGGAGGGGATTCAACGAAGTACTTTGAACAATATGTTCACTAAATAAACTCGTAATAGGTGCCCTAAATACCTGTTATGGTCCCTTTAAAAATGTGAGTCTACTATCATTCTTTTTAGTTTTAAGAAGAGTTAGACACCTAATATTAGGTCCCAATATGCTCTCAATGTTAATCTTAACCACATTGGTTTCTATTATATTAAGATTTTAATATAGGTTAAACAAAAGTTACTCTTATCTTCTGGTAGTTAAATTTATATTTTAAATAATTGTGAAATATACAATTAGCTTTGTTAAGGAAAATAAGCTGGAATAGTATGGCACATGTTTCCTGCTCCTAACGGTTGGGTTGAAATCTCCAAATGATCCTAACTTTTGTTTTTAAAATATTCTACTTAATTATATAATAATAAATTTTTTAAGTTATCAATTTCTAATATTATATTATAATTTTTAATTTTCACTTTCATAATATTTTAATAATATTTTTAAAAAATATTGGAATATTCACCATTTATTTATTATTCACACTATTTAAATGTTACACAATATTGGTGCTTATATGTTTAATAATCAATTTTATTTATTAACGTCATTAGAAAAAATATTTTTTAATTAATAATAATATAATTTAATAAAATTTAAATACTACTTTTAATTTTTTTTTATAATTAAAATTATTCATCTTAAAATTAAATCATTAATTATAAATTTATTAATAATTTTTTTTATAAACTATTATTTAAATATCCAAATTAAATCAATTTTAATTAACATAACAAATTAAATGATGTTATCTTTTATTATTATATAAAATATTTTTTTATTGTTACTGCACAAACATATTACTATTTTTGTTGATATACGTCGATCGGTATATGAACACATGTACACCACATTTCCAATATGGTTGTTATCCGTCATTATATTCTATCAACCACATTATAATTATTATGGTATTTATTAACTAAAAGTTGATATATTTTTTGTGTGTATATATATTTATATATATATATATATATATACAAAACATATATAATCACTTTTAGTTTATAAAATACACCTAATAATTATTAAATGGATTATTAAACCTGGGATATTAGTATTATAAATCTAGGAAATTAATATAAATAGTATGATTAATATTAAACCCAATATTATAATCCCAATATTAAACTATAAATTATAAATCAATTATTAAAAATAATATTAGAAATTTGATGATGATGATGATGATGGTGGTGGTTAACGTCCACTGAGACCAAACTTGGTCTATCGGACCTAAAGAAACAAATTATTTATTTTGATTTAAGATTTTATTCCTATGCTCAAAAAGCTTGGAGAGAAGCCTCCAAAGCTCACTATAATTTTGACATTGTAAAAGGCTAGGAAGGTCAATATTGTAACAAAGATTGTGAAATTGAGATCTAATGTGGTTGTACGGGGGGCACTATAAGAGGAAGTGGTTTTCATCCTCGATGTTCCTATTCTCACATATATTGGGGTTTAATATTAGAAACCCTAATATTAAACCCCAATTTTCTAATGTGACATTATAATATTGAATAAATTGCAATGAAATGTAACATTACAACAATCGATATTATATTGATTATCGCATTGAGACAATGTTTGTCACAATGCAATGCTAGACAAATTTTTAAACAAATGTGACATTCAACCATGGTTGACCACTGTTGACAACGACTAACAATGGTTTACCATTGTTGACTACATTTGACCATGGTTGATTTTCATATTAAGATAATCTTTGTCTAGGAATATGAACCCTTAGATTAATAAACCCAAGAGATTGATATTATAAACCTAGCGGGTTAATACTAAATCCCGAAGGGATTATAAACCAAAGGGATTAATATTATAAACCCAAGGGATTAATATTATAAACCCAAGACATGTAACACTAAGATAAATATTATAAACTCTAAAATAAACATGGTTAATCTTGGTTTACCATGATTGATCTTCATATTTAGCTAATCTTTGTCACAATGTGATGTTGGATGATCGTGGACCATGGTTGATCATGGTTGATTTTCATATTGAGATAATATTTGTCATAATGTGATAGTAATCCCTAGTATTTGCCATGATTGACCGTGGTCAACTACAGTTGAAAATGACTTACCATTATTGATGATGGGTTACGATGGCTGAAAATCGTTGATTTCCCTATTGAGACAATATTTGTCACAATGTGATGTTGGAAACTGGTTGACCATTATTGTCCATGATTATAAACCCAAAAGAACTATATTAAACTCAATGATTAATATTATAAAACTTATGAATATTATTATACAATAGGTATATGAACCCTTAGATTAATAAACCTAAGAGATTGATATTATAAACCCAAGGGGTTAATACCAAAATCCCAAGTGATTATAAACTCAAGGGAATAATATTAAACCAAAGGGATTAATATTATAAACCCAAAGTGAATAAACCCTAAGATAAATATTACAAACCCTAAAATAAACATAGTTGACTATGGTTTACCAAGGTTGATTTTGAAATTAAGACAATCTTTATCACAATGTCACATTGGACCATGGTTGACCATGGTTGATTTTCATATTGAGACAATCTTTGTCACATTGTGACATTCGATGATGGTTAACCATGATTAGCCATGGTCAATGATGATTGACAATGGTTTAACATTGCTTACAATGGTTTACATTATTGACGATGGTTGAAAATGGTTAATTTTCATATTGAGACAATATTTGTCACAATGTGACATTGGACCATGATTGACTAACGTTGACCATTATTACAAACCCAAGGGATTTAAATTAAACCCAAGGATCAATATTATAAACCCTATGAATAAACCTAATTGTTTACAATTGTTGACCAAGGTTGACTATGGTTGACCATGGTTGATTTTCATATTGAGACAATCTTTGTCATAATGTGATTTTGGACCATGGTTGACCATGATTATAAACTGAAAGGTTTTATATTAAACCATGTGAGTAATATTATAAACGATATGAGTAATATTAT
This sequence comes from Pinus taeda, assembly GCA_000404065.3. Taxonomy (NCBI): domain Eukaryota; kingdom Viridiplantae; phylum Streptophyta; class Pinopsida; order Pinales; family Pinaceae; genus Pinus; species Pinus taeda. The sequence goes on along the minus strand of APFE030198810.1, from coordinate 66,413 downwards.
ACCCTATGTATATGAACCCTTAGAGTAATAAGCACAAGAGATTGATATTATAAACCCAAGGGATTGTAAATCCAAGTAAATGATATTAAACCCAAGGGATCAATATTATAAATGTAAGGTAAATAAAACCGAAAATAAATATTGTAAACCTTAGAATTATCATGGTTGACCATGATAGATTTTTATATTCAGACAAACTTTCTGGGAATGTGACGTTGTAACATGCTTGACCATGGTTGACCGTTGTTGTTTTTCATATGCAAAAAGTATTTTGTCATAATGATATGTTGAACCATGGTTGATTTTCATATTGACAAAATATTTGTCACAATGTGGCATTCCTCCATGGTTGACCATGATTATAAATGAAGGGGATTTGTATTAGACCAATGGTTGATTTGTATTAGACCATGGTTGATTTTCATAATGAGACAATCTTTGTCACAATTTGAGATTAGACCATGGTTGACAATCATTGACGATACTTATAAACACAAGGGATTTTTATTAAAACCTAGGATTAATATTATAAATCTTATAAATAATATTATACCATAGAAATATGAACCCTTAGATTAATAAGTCCAAGTGGTTGACATTAAAAACCAAAGGGAATCATAAACCAAAGGGATTAATTATAAAACCTGAATATTTTATAAACTGAGGGTAATAATATTAAACCAAAGAGATTAATATTATAAACCTAAGGTATATAAATCCTAAAAAAAAATATTATAAACCCTAAAATAGACATTGTTGACTAAAATAAATATGCTTGACAATGGTCGACTATAGTTTACCATGGTTGAACATGGTTGACTATGGTTGGGAGTAATATTAAACCCAAGGGATGAATACTATCAACCCAATTTAATTAATTAAATCCCTGGTATCTATAAACCCAAGAGATCAATATTATAAACCGGAATAATCAAACCAAGGCGTGAATACTAAAATCCAAAGTGATTATAAACCCAAGGGAATAATATTAAACCCAAGGGATTAATATTATAAACCCAAGGTAAATAAGCTCTAAGAGAAATATTATAAAATGTAAAATAAACATTGTTGACTATGGTTTACCAAGGTTGATTTTCATATTGAGTTAATCTTTGTCGCAATGTGATGTTGGACCATGGTTGATTTTCATATTGAGACAATATTTGTCACATTGTGACACTGGTTGATAGTTAACCATGATTGGCCATGGTAGACGATGATTGACAATGGTTTAGCATTGTTGACAATGGTTTACATTGTTGACGATGGTTGACGATGGTTGACAATGGTTCATATTCATATTGAGACAATATTTGTCACAATGTGACGTGGACTATGATTGAAAAAGGTTGACCATTATTATAAACCAAAGAGATTTATATTAACCCCAAGGATTAATATTATACACCTTATGAATAAACCCAATGGTTTACCGTTGTTTACCATGGTTGACTATGGTTGACCATAGTTGATTCTCATATTGAGAAAATTTTTGTCATAATATGACGTTGGACCATGATTGACCATGACTATAAACCCAAGGGATTTACATTAAACCATATCAATAATATTATAAACCCTATGAATAATATTATACCCTATATACATGAACCGTTAGAGTAATAAACTCAAGAGATTGATATTATAAATTAAGGGGAATAATAAACCCAAGGCGTTAATACTAAAATCCCAAGGGATTATAAACCCAAGTGAATGATATTAAAACCAAGCGGTTAATATTATAAACCAAAGGAAAATAAACCCTAAGATAAATATTGTAAACCCTAAAATTATCATGGTTGACCATGGTTGATTTTCATATTCAGACAATCTTTGTCACAATGCAACATTGCAACATGGTTGACCATGAATATTAGACCCAGGGGATTAATATTATAAACCTAAGGTATATAAACCATGAAATAAATATTATAAACCCAAAATAAACATGGTTGACTAAAATCTATATAGTTGATTATGGTTGACCATGGCTGACTATGGTTGACTATGGTTGGGAGTAATATTAAACCCAAGGTACGAATATTATCAACCCAATTTAATTAATTAAATCAATGAAATTTATATTAAACCAAAGGATTAACATTATGAACCCTACGAATAATAGTACGCCAAAGGAATATGAACCCTTAGATTATAAACCCAAGGGATTGATATTATAAACCCACAAGAATTAAACCTAAAATTATCATGGTTGACCGTGGTTGATTTTCATATTGAGACAATCTTTGTCACAATGCGACATTGGAACATGCTTGACTATGGATATTATACCTAAGGGATTAATACCATAAACCCAAGGTATATAAATCCTAAAATAAATAACATAAACCTTAAAATAAACATAGTTGACTAAAATAAATATGGTTGACTATGATTGACCATGGTTGACTATTGTTGGGAGTAATATTAAACCCAAGGGATGAATATTATCAAACCAATTTAATTGATTAAATGAACTCTATGAATAATAGTACACCCTAGGAATATGAACCCTTAGATTAATAAACCAAAAGGATTGATATTATAAACCCATAAGAATAATAAACCCAAGGAATCAATATTAAAAACCAAAGGCAATAATATTACACACAAGCAATAAATATTATAAACCCAAGGTATATAACCCTTAAGATAAATATTGTAAACCCTATAATTATCATGGTTGATGATGATTGATTTTCATATCAAGAAAATCTTTGTCACAATGCGACATTGCGACATGGTTGACCATGATTTATTTTCATATGCAGCCAATATTTTGTCACAAAGCAACATTGAGCCATGATTGTTTTTCATATAGAGAAAATCTTTGTCACAATGTGACGTTGGACAATGGTTGACCATGATTATAAACAAAGAGGATTTATATTAGACCCAAGGATTAATATTATAAAGCCTATGAATAATATTAAGCACTATGAATAAGAACCCTTAGATTAATAAATCTAAGGGGTTGATATTAGGAACAAAAGACATAATAAACCAATGAGATTAATACTAAGAACCCAAGGGAATAATATTAAAATGAAGGGATAAATATTATAAATCCAAGGTATATAAACCCTAAGATAAATATTATAAACCCTAAAATATACATCATTTACCATGGTTGACCATAGTTTACCACGCTTGATTTTCATATTGATACAATCTTTGGCAAAATGCGATGTTGGACTATGGTTGACCATGGTTGATTTTCATATTGAGATAATATTTGTGACAATGTAACATTGGACCATAGTTGACCATGATTATAAACCCAAGAGATTTATATTAAACCTTAGGATTAATATTATAAACCCTATGAATAATATTATACCCTAGAAATATGAACCCTTATATTAATAAACCCAAGGGATAGTTCTAAAACCCTCAATGTTTTATAAATCTAAGGGAATAACATTAAACCCAATGAATTGATATTATAAAACTAAGGTATAAAAATCCTAAAAAAATTATAAACCCTATAATAAACATAGTTGACTGAATTAAATATGGTTGACTGTGGTTGACTCTGGGTTGACGACATTTATAAAACATTGATTATGGTGACTATGTGATTAATAAACTGAAGAGATTAAATCATCAGATTTATTAATCGCTTATGTTTATAGTATTAATA
>APFE030198810.1:2970-61953 GCA_000404065.3 Pinus taeda | reverse complement strand
ATATGTTTGTTGCTTGGAGTGGATTTATATTCTTTGTTGATTCAAATTACTTTTTATAATATGTGTATTTTTGATGCCGATAAAAACTATTCGTTATTTGGTTTTTATTCACCCATTTTACATTGTAACTTATATGTATTTATTTTGATTTTATCTTTCTTGTTGAGAGTGCATTTGTACTCTTTTTTATTCAAATTACCTTGGATAATATGTGCATCTTTGCTACCAAAAAAATCCACTTATTATTTTGTTCTTATTCATGAATATTACATTACACTGTATATACATTTCAACATCTAGTATAAAAAACAAAGGATGTACAAAGGTCTTCATCCTTATAGCTTGATGACATTTTAATTCAAGATTTATATAATATTTTTCTTCTTTTACCATACAAATATGAGTATTTATATCTTAAAGTAACTTACATGGAAAATATATATTGAGGTTCAATGGAGAATACAAGTTGGACTTTGATTGATTGCAGGTTTGAGAGATACATTTGGTTTTCTATAGCTTGGCTATTCAGTGTTGGACTCCATTTTAGTATTTGGAGATTTTAGATTATTGAAGTTTTTATATGGTTATAAACTTGATTTCTATACGTCAATGAAACATTGAAAATATGACTAGACAATATTAATATAACAATTGATTGTATAGTGTGAAACATTTGAGAGCTCGAGTGAGCTCCCCGTAACCATTACAATTGGACTGAACAATTTTTAAAAATTATAATTAAATAAGTATGAGTTTTAATGAAAATAAGTATGAGTTTAATGAGATAAGTATTAGTTAATTATTTTACATTTTAATTTTTGCTTGTTTGTTTTAAGTTGTTATATTTTCTTTATATTAATATAACTTTTAATTGTTTATATTTTACTTTTGAATATATCAATAAATTTAATTTCTAGAAAATTTAATTTGATATTTCAACTATAAACTACATACCTAAAACCTACAATTTTAACAAATTTGTATATAATTTCTAAAAAAATAATCCAAAAATATATAGGAAAACCAAAATCTAAGAACTATTAAACCAAACCAATATTGATCTCCCCATTAAACTTATACTTTCGGCTAACAACATCATAGCTATAATAGGTTTACGGCATATTTTGTAAATAAGTATTTTCTTGTGCACATTTACTGAAGATATTTTATTATCTAAATGTTAGGAACAAAATGACTTTAAAACAATATATTGCAAGAAAATAAAATATGCTTATATGTGTCTTTCAACCAAATATATGCTAAGTAGCTACATAGCTACATCCCGTTACTCCTTTGCTAATGATAAAATTGCAATTTTCTTTGTAATTCAATTTAACAATATGGTAGTGGAGCAATGATTTTTTGTAAAATGAAAAGATTAACATATAAATGAATGCCATAATTTTTTTATTTTTTATTTTTATTTGGTGAGGGTCTCTAATTTTTCATATGGGTGAAGAAACAACAACAATTAAATCCTAATTGATTATTGTGTTAGATTAATTTATCTCGCTAGAGAAACAATAATTATTATTATTCTCAAGAAAGACCAAATTAAAAATAGCACTGTGTAAAAAAATTATATTATTAAATGGTATATAGTTAATGGATATTTAATTATCATTTGTAATAGTAACATATTTAAATATAAAATAATCTTATTTTATTGATTAAAATATATAAACTAAAACTTTTCTTTCTTATTAAATTAAATTGTATAATAATTTTTTATAAAAAAAAATATCACAACTCTATATTAAAATAAATGAGGCCTATCAACTTAATTAAAAATGGCAGGTCTAACTCCAATCATAATGCAACGCCATAGGATTCATTCTTGGCACGATTATTTGGTTCTGTCGGCAATTCCATTGATCAATGGTGCGCATTTCTTACAATTCCATGTGATTCCTAAATCCATAATGCTTTGGTTTGTGTAGGTTCTAATTTGGCTCGCCTGAGTCTGGCAAGTCACAAAACTTAATGTTTGAACTTTTCAGAAGTAAACTATGTGAAAATTATTAAGGAGTTTAGACTTCTGTGATCCATAATCTTGTTAAGAGAATAATTTCGGCAAAATCACATAAAAAACCATTTGTGATGCGTTTCGAACCAACCAGTGTGGTTCATCGTCAGGACAAGTTGATTCGAAACGCGTCACAAATGGTTTTCTATGTGAAAATTATTAACCTTTTTATTTCTCAAAAATTAAATGGTATATAATTAATGGATATTCATTTAGAAATATTTATTTATCATGTACATGGTAATAAAAATAACAAATAAAATATTAAATTAAAAATATTTTACGTTTTTGATTAAATAGTATATACAACTAAAATTATTCTAGCATTATTAAATCTAAACCAAGTATGCTCAAGTTTTATTAAAAATAAAAATACGAAACTCTATATTAAAATAGACAAGGCCTATCAACTTAGTTAAAATTGGCATCTCTCATTCCAACCATAATTCAACACCATGGATTCATTTGTGATGCTATTATTTTATTTGGTTGGTTTCTTATAATTCCGTGTAGCTGCAAAATCCATAATGTATTTGGTCCCTGTAGGTTATAATTTGGTCTGGATGAGTCTCGCAAGCCGTAGAACTTAATGTTGGAAATTTTCTGAAATAAATTGTGTGAAAATTCTCAACCTTATTTTTATCAACCAAGCCTATCAACTTAATTAAAATTGTCATCTTTAATTCCAATCATAATGCAACAACATAGGATTCATTAGTGGCACTATTATTTTACTTCGTTGCTAATCCCACTGATCACTAGTGAGCATTTCATGTAATTCCTTGTAGTTACAAAATAGACAATGTATTAAACAATCCAAAATCCATAATGTATAGAACAAAATAGATTAAATGAAATCATGGTGATTCCCACACGCAAGATGTATATCAATGACTAAAATTATAACTAAAATACAATAATGGTCATAGAATAAAAATATATAAAATACAATAACGGTTATAGAATAAAAATATATTAAATATAATCAAGGTTGTTAGCATTCAATATCTCCTCAGAATCATGAAAAGCCTAGAATCTATTAATGATTTAATATTTTCACCTTTCAATAGTGAGAATCGATCTCTTAGTCTTATGTACCAGTGCCATAGCCTGTTTTATATAATATAATATAATCATACAATTAGACAAAAAAATTTAAAGAATTTATTATAATTACATAGTCTTGTATGTACAACCTAACTAAACCTAATATTCCAACACAAGAGTTAGGCCATACATGGTTGAGTATATAAAACATGGCTTCCTCTTCCATGGCCAAAGCCACACAAAGCTTGTTAGAAACATCCCAGAAAGAAGAGAGAGACATGAATGCAATGCTTGAACTTGACATGTCATATCAAAGAACACTCTCAAACAAAATAGACTCCCATAAGCTCCCATCCATTTCCTAAACATTGATTCGATTTGAATGATTGAATCGAAGGACTCAATTTGGAGTATTTTTTCCGCTAGTCAAGGAGAATTCCAAAAGTCAGGAGTTAGATGATTAAATTAGGGGATAACTGCATGTGCCAGGTTGCGCATCATGGAGGAAAACTGTCGTTCCAGTTTTTATTGTTTCATTTACTTTTTATTGTTTTCTTTAATATCATTTTTTCTAATTCTCATACATGGAGATAAATTAGAGGCATAGTAAATTGTTAATCATCATTTAGTAAAACATTAATTTAAGTAGGGTTTAAACACCTAATTTATATATGCAAGAAAGTGATCTCTCTTAGTTTCATTCATTGACGGAGTGGCTATGAGGAGAATATACTGACATCTTTTAGTTTAGACCATCATATCAAAGGGATTAATTAATAAAAGGATTAAATGACCATCTCCAATAGGGGGGACACCTATCAGTGCAATAACACAGACACTTATTAGATAACTAATGGTATGCTAGTATTCACTTGAGATGGCTCGATTCCATCCACTACCATTATAAATTCCAAGAATATTTACAAAACCCTACCTACTACATGTATGACTATTTACTTCAAAAATATAATTCATGCTTGTCATTTGATGGAGTTAATTACTTTGTTTCAAAGTTTGTTACATCTATGAGAGATCTTAGATTCTATTTATGTGTGTGGTTGAGGCATTCTCTTAAAATATTAATTATATGGTTAAAATAGTATTTCTTTCTTAAACTAATAGTTGATGTATTTATATGTGTGATTAATCTAATGTAAAACACATTTTGGCTTGCAATTATTTATTCATTTTGGTATCAGAACTCCTATAGGCTTGCGCCTTGCCTCTTCCACGACATGAAAAGACAGTATGTTGGTTTGTACATTTCAATGTGGTATTATATGTAAAATGTGGCATTGTATTATCTTCACAGCTGTGTTTTTTTACTTGTTGCTTGGTGCCCTTGTGAAGAATGAGCTACATTGGATCATTGAGTGTAGATGATCTGAGGTCACTGCTTCTATGGTATTCCAAGAGTTTGTATAATATATTATCTACGTAATTTTTGGGAGAAATTATATTATGAATTTATTTTGGAGTGCTTGGAAGAATCAAAGAAGGGGATTTGTGAAACGTCCAACTTGCAGCCACGTCAAAATTGGTGCCCATATGTCATGACGCCGAGACGACGGTAGTCTTCCAACTGTGCTAGGCAAGGTGCGGCACCAACGAACACTTTCTTTTCACCAATACTTATGTTTGTGGACTACGCATAACCACTTACTTCTACTTAGTTTGTGTTTCTCAACTAAGTACTACTAATGTTTCCTTTATACCAATACACATTCATTAACATCAACAATTATACATGAAGAACACAATTGCATAGTATAAAGGGAGGGGAAACTCCCTAAACAATGAGTCTGCCCAACAATATATTATACAGTATTTTACAAGTTACAAGCTTTACAATTATACTTGGAAACCCCAAGTTTCATACTTAGCCTAATTTACAATCTTCAGCAAAACTCGGTTGCCTAGCTCGTCGACACCTCCGCACAGTCGCCGCATGACTCACCAACCCTTCATTCACCTTGTCGCACGATCGTGTTGTCTGCCCAACTTGGGCGCACCTCCAAGTCACCACACACGGGCGCCTCTACCCGAGACACACCTCTGTGCACAATCCCAACACTTCACCAAAAGTCACACCGTGCACACTTGCACGATGGGCGGGCACTCAGCCGAGTCACCCAAGAACTCGTGCCAAGTCGTCGCACAAAACGGGCGCTCACCAACGTTTCATTGCAAAGTGCTTCTACACATCACCGTGCGCCACACACACCGTGCACGCCTTTCTACAACCGGCGGGCAACCCTGCCCATGCCCTTCACCCAAAACCAAGAAACGCTACCTCCGTGCAGCCTTGCCCAAGAACCGGCTGGCAACTCTGCCCATGCCCTTCACCCAAAACCAAGAAACGCTACCTCCGTGTAGCCTTGCCCAAGAACCGGTGCATCGCCCAAATCTATGCCTTCCTCCTTAACTGCGTCCACACTCTAGTTCTGCGCTTTCTTCACATGTTTGAGTGATGAGTGATGAGTGATCGATTGTGAAACGAGCTCCATGCACCACTTGTTTATACAGGTGGTAGGGTGAGTTAGCCCACCCGGCTGACTCATCCTCCATGCCTTATGCACCCACACTTCATCACAATTCACCGTCGACTTTGTGTCCAAGTGTGGTCGGCCTCCATATGTTTTAAACGATGCCTCCATGCATATATATCATCTCGCCCTCCTCCTATGCCTTCGCATTATTCCATAACACCAACGCATATGTCTGAGCTCGCACCTCTTCTAAACCGCACTGCTCATTCAAGCCTCCAACCACAGTCGCACTTTGGTGGAATGCATTCAGGACTATAGGTCCTTACATCCTCCTCCATATGAAGTTGTTGTCGTCCTTCACAACATACCATCCTGGTAGCCATTCACCAAGATCAACAATGTCTGTCTCATCCTTGGTCCATGATGTCAACTCCTCCACATACTGCAAACATCCTTGCAACATATGTAGAATTACCATCTCCGCCATGTGTCGTCCTCATCCTGTGAACTATAATCCTTCCTTACTGTCTGATGTCAACATCTCTCTAGTACACTGCTAGCCCTCATGACTTGAACTAGTCGGGTGATCAGTCCAACTGTCATGCTCAAATCATAAGAATGCCCATCCTTATGCCTTCACCATTCTATCTCGGATTCTGCCACATCCTGGACTCACCAAGAATCTCGCCACCATGCTCAGGTCCATGGAAACTCCATCCCATCTACAACATGTCATGATGCTTGATGCCAAGCCATCCCTGCACCATCTGTCATGCCTGCTCAACCTGTTTTAAGGACTCACTGCCATGAGCAGCTAATAGTGAGCCCCATCTTCTTGTCCATTTAAGAAGATGTGGAGGGAGTAGAGCTTGAAGGCTCACCCTCACTAATCAACTCAATCCATCTGTCAGGATTCTCTATCTCCATCCTCTGTAGATAAGTGACCGGATCCTCCTCTCGGATATTTAGCCTCACATGTGCCTCATCATCATCATCATCCTCAACCGCTTCTAGCCTTGACAAATCCAAGATACTATCTGAAAGAGTCCTCATGACCAATGATTGTTCGGTAAGATTTGTCTCAACCATAGACAACTGCTTACTCATATCTTCCATATGCTTCTCATCCTCCATTTGCATCACTGCCAACTTACAATCAGGCTTTGTCACTCCAATGGTTAGTACACCAATGGGTACATCCTCCCTTCCATCATAAATGTACAACTTCTTCAAATGTGGGACAATCATAACATCAAAATGTTTCAAGAATTCCATTCCCAACACAACTTTGTAGTCATCTATCCGCACTATAGTGAAGTCGAACTTCCCTATCCACTCACCAAGTGTTGTGTCCACCTTTTCAGCTACACCAAGAGCACACTCAGGAGGATAATTTACTGTCTTCATTTGTGCCTTCACCGATACAAATTTCAGCCCAATTCTTCTCGCAGTATCTTCTCCCATGAAGTTGTGAGAGGCCCCACTATCCATCATAGTGAGTATATTAGCATCTCCAACCTTCATCCGAACATACTCCAACTTATTCCTCTCAGGATCCCTTCGAGAGATCACCTTTGTAGCAGTAGTACCACCAAGTATCTGCATCATCCCCACAGAAGTTTCTTCATTCTTCGCATTAGATTGTGTAATCGCAGCCACTTTCGGTCTAGAAGTAAAATTCTTCACCGTATGTGGTTTAGCACATATCCAACACCTCAAGGCTTTCTTTGTCTTCGACTTATCATCCGATTTCGAAGAATCCTATTTCTTCTTCTCTTTCGGCTTGTCAGACTTCTTCTTCCTATCATCAGAAGTCTCATCATAATGCTCCACCAACCTGTCCACAACAGCATATTCTCTAGAATTCCCCTCTGGAATGACTCTCACATAACATACCACAACATTAGACCAAACACTTCCCTCCTCCACGAACTCGTTCAATGTCTTCACGGATTGATAATTACGATGGCGGTGCTTCTCCTCGTCCAGAATCTCGAGGCGCTCAATGCTGTTCTTTGCTGGAAGCTTCAATACGAGTTTGACTTCCCTGACGCATCCCACTTTGACATCTCCCTTGACGGAGCAGCTGCTGACGAAGGGCTTGTACGTTTTAGGTTTATCGAACGTTCGAATAACCGACCACACTGCGCTCGTTGATGCGTTGATTCTCTGAATATTTACGGACGAGCATTGCTTTTCTTCCTTTCCAACCTGGTGATTGTAGTACTTGTTTATCAAACTGAGGGGCCTGCATATGTTTTGTTGGGCAACCATAATCTGCTGCCTCGTCATTTCCATTCTCACAGTACAAATAATATCTCTGATTTGTATTCTCAAAGTTGTCGGTTTATCTGTGGTTAGGCTGTAGAGAGAGAGAGACACACACATATATATATACGGTGATAAGGAATAATATATAGTTCCATGATGGTCGGTAACTGCATCCCGCCCTCCATTAATTTCGCATCTTGCTCTCCCCGTTTTCCACTCTTCACGGGTTGAGGAATGATATAAGTAGGCACTTGCAGTTGAATTGGATACGCACATCCCACTGCTCCTTCTCCACGAACAACTACTCAGATACTCTTAATTTTCTGGTAAGGGATCATAAATTACTCCTATACAACATAACATTATATTGTATACTCCTATACAAAAGTATACATATATTGTATACTCATGACCATTAATTCGGATTACACCCTTGTTTTATGCTATATTTAATAGATATTGATCTGGTTTTTAACCTTTTTTTTAATTTAGATTGCATGATTATGGGCAATAAATCCAAAGTTGTTAACCGCATCCCGCACTACCCCTGACAAGAGCTCATTAATTTCAGGAATTGCATCCCGTTTTTCGTTCATCTGCACTCCGTTTTTCATTTTACAAGAGCTCATTAAGTAGGTAGATGCACTTGATTTGGATATGGTTCTCTTGAGGAAGTAATTGCATAGGTTCCTTTAACCAAGCTTTGCATTTGACTTGAATATGCTTCTGTTGACGGAACAAGGAGAAAAAATATCCACCATCTCCCCAAAGGACAACTATTCGTATACTATCAATTGTTTTCGATAGGATGATAAATTTGAAGCATTTATGTATATACTTAATTTCAACTTAAGTAGGTATATATATGTAATTTCAACCTTTTTTTTACTATATTTAATATCCAGTATATTTTTTTTATAGTTTTATATTTAATACAACTTGAGTGGGCCTAATGGTTAAGAGCATGTGTTTCCTCTTAATAGGTCACATGTTCAAAACCAAAGGGGGATAGAGTATGTATGCCTTTGTAGACTTAAGCAGTCAAATCGCTAAGTGGAGGTGGGTCCCTTGTCTCACAAACAAGGAGGTCTCATACACCAATTTGGTGTCTTGCTTGCCTGTGACCTTAAAAATGGATATTATATTATTATTATTATATATATTTGTGAGATTTGTTTTAAGATTGTATTATACCTTTAAATAATTTTATATTTTTGTTTTTATTTCCGTTAATATAATCTTTTGAGAATGTTAGTATAATTTATAATCTTTTTAGAATGTCATACTTGTTATTTCATTCAAATGAAAGTACCTAAAAACTTTTCAATTACAACATTCTACCAATCCAAAACATATGACAATCAAAATAAAAACTTGTTAAGTTCCAACAATTACAACAACTTCAGTTTCATTCTTTTTGGCATTCACCGTAAGGATGTTGGAGACTTTTTTTGTAATAACTAAATGTCCTACAAGTTGGAGTAATGCTTCCTTCGAACTTATGTCCCCATCAAAATTGTGTTCCATTTGGATATGTGATACGTCCAACTCCTCAAAAAATTCCTATAATTGGCACTTTCTTTGTTGCCAACGATTTGCGGAAAATTTGTGTAATGTACCAATCCCCAAGAACCAATCAATAACCACTAGTGAATTCCTAGCACTTCACTTGCTTGTGCATTGCATAGTCAAGGATGAGCCAAATCCCAGTTAATTTTTCTTTATTATTAGTTTTAGGCATCAACACTAAACTAAGAACGAAAGTGTGATGATTGTCCAGGAGAAATGGAATTCACGGTTTGCACACACCCTTGATGTGAAACACTTGGTGCAAAGAATTGGTGGGTATGTCATGGTGGTTGCGCTGATGCAAAACAAGCTGGTGGCGAAGGAGCCATGCTCAGATATGAATTCTAATAAATCACTGTAGCAAAGATCTGCACATGCTCATCGAAAATAGACTATTCACATACTTCCAATCTAACTTTAGCACTAGATTATTTAAGTTCTAACAGGTACTAAACTTTTTCTTCGAGGGGTGTGTATTTTGCTAGGCTTTGGATGAAAGGTTTGGTCATTTCAATGCTCAAGATTTGATTAAGTCTTGCAGATATTCAGATGCATTTCTCATTTTATTGTTGTGCTTTATTCCCTTCCCTTATCGACTAGTGCTCCTATCAATGTAGCTAACCATAAATTTATCATCCGTGCTCCAATGTCTTGCTAAGTCCTTGTTATGGCATGGGGTCTTCTGTTTTTCTTGCAAACAATTCTCCAGTGAGCACATATTGAGCCTTGATTTTGGAATGATTAGATGCAACATAGGGTGGCGAGCTATCTAATGTTGTCATAAGGGAAACTCCCTTGTCAAGTGTGTTTTCCAAAGTTTATTTGGTAGCCACAAATTCATCGTGAACCTTCTCCAGAATCTCTGTAAACTTTGGATTTCCAAGAACTGTAGGTCGGGCCTTGGAGGTATACAACCTGTGCAATGAGTTGTTAATTGTGGTTGATTAATTGTTTCACCAACTGTTGTATGTGATGAGATGCTCATCAAATTTGGTTGGGGTGGGGATTATAAGTTTCTTTGCTACTTGGTGTTAGGAAAAATACGGAGAGGAGGGGGTGAATTAGTATTTACAAATCAAAAAAATTTTACATTTCATATTCAGATTTCTATATGCGACTTTACTGAATCAAACCTGCGTGTGCACACGACTGTTCTTAATAGAATTAGTGTATATCCAGTGAACTTACAATTCAGTTAATCCATCATATGTTTGCCTTCAGCTATTGCATTAGTACTTTATTAACCATTAGATAACCATTAACCATGTGCTGTAAACCATCACACATAAGAAACACACATGAACACCCTGATTTATTGTGGAACCCTAATGCGGCAAAAAACCACCTGCTGATCTTGTCATTGCCTTCCTTTTAATATAAATAAGAAGATGTTTACAATATTTTATTAGCACAGACTCATACCAGTATGCAGACACCCACCTACAGAAGGCTACAACTTTTTCTCCTTCTCCAACCTCTACTGGAAGGGAGCTACAACCCCTTATCTCTTGTACTAGATCATATGTTTACCAGTACGTAGGCATCGACCTACAGAAAGCTACAACATTCACTCGTTCTCCAGCTGCTACTGGAAGGGAGCTCTAACCTCCTGATCTAATCATCAACCACTACTGGAAAGAAGCTTCGACTTGCTCACTGAACACTCCAACCTTCAGTATCCTCCAGGGACCACATTTCATAAATTTTCAAACTGGATATTCTTGGTACACAAAAACATAATATGTGGGCCACGTTTCATCAAATTCTCATACTAGACCCATCAGTAACATTTAAGCTCAAAATCGATCACCACTACAATACACCCATCAAATACATCTGCATCAACCAATCATCGACACCCAATCATCAATCTCTGGTATAATCGAAACCCAATCATCAATCTCTGAATCAACCATAACAAAATCAATTAATCACCGAAAACTCAATTAATCAACACTTAATCAAAATTTTACCAATCAACTGGAACAGACAGATCACTGTAACCAGTACACAAATTTGAACACAAAACACTATATCAACAACCAGAACCAATTGCAAGCTTAAAAATCATATGTAAAAATGCATATGTTACTTCAATGAAATTAGCCTGCATGTATATGTTACTTTCTAAAGTCCAACCTATGAACACCTCTAAATATATTGAATCATCAAACTTCTAAACCAAAAATGAACTAACCAGAGACATTCTGAAGATCTATTGTCATATTAGAGAGTTCTAAATAGTTAGCAGAAAATATCACCGTTCTTACTCAATCAATCAATCAACCTGACTCAATCTCCTTATACAATCAGTTTTACTTTTAGATCCGAAGAAGATATCACTGAAAACATGAGTAAAACAAATTTTTCTTCTACATACGCTACTTCGAAGAGCCAAATCAATGTGTATACGTGCCTTCCCCAAGGCAAACCAGCGTATAGATCTGCAAATAATAACTTATAACTTCACAACTATTCAAGACTTTAGATATACCCATATCATAACATTTTAAGGACAAAACATTTCTTAGCACTTATATTTAGCCTATCCACGATCAGATCAAATAATGATAAGCCATTTCAGGTCTTATGATACTGATCCATCATTAGATCTCATCCATCATCAAACACTCAAATGCATACTTATTTTAGATCAATCAAAGCATCAGAAACCCATAACATGCATATTCTCTTTTGATCTAACTATTCATAAGATATTCATTACTTGCACGCTTAGCCCTTTGACCTTCTCCTCCTTATATACTTAGAGCCTTTTCAATATCTCAAACCAAAACGACACTTAGAACATGTGGCATTCTTAGACAAGATCAAGTAACCGTTATTTCGCTCAATATTTTGGGTTAATACCATGGTATTGAACCTTGGTATTATTTAACCTTAATTTTCTGTCCCATACACGCTTTTCTTGTTGTGAAAGTGCGTGCATATGTATACACTTATTTTGTTCTGTGTACCTTCTTCTATACGCTACTTGGACTAGGTGAAACATCGTATACAACTTAATACAACTTTAAACTTTCTTTTTCTTCATTTGTTTTATTCTAATCTATAATCCTTTGTTCCATCATCCTATTCTTCAGTGCCATTACTCGGTTACCTATGAATTGACCTGTTACAATGTGAGTGCCATCATACATTACTTCTGAACAGATTCCCCTAAACTACCTTGCATTTTGTCACATCTGTAAACACAATTGCCGTACATTTTGTCACATCCTGTTTATATATTTATCAGGTAGTCCATTCATCAAATAGGTTGTCTGTCAAGGACAACACTAACACGGTGTTCCTATATCAAACATTTAACCATTATTATGTTCCATCATTCTGTCACCTTTGATATCTATGTGTTCCATCATTGTGTCACTTCTGATATCTCTCTGTTTCGTCATCCTGTCACCTTTGATCTATCATGTAGATTCATCTAGTTACCATATACAAGTGAGTTTCAACAAGGACAACACATGCATCATAGCTCCAACAATCTCCCCCTTTGGACTTGATGACAACCAAAACCTGTAAATAACATCAATAAAAGCACTAAGATTTTCATAACAACAAGCTACTCTCCAAACACCAAGCTACTCTCCCCCTTTGACATCAAGGGCGAAGTGCTGACCAATGTTAAATAAAGACTTCCATATATGAACTATTATGAACACTGATCATGCTCCCCCTAGGGACATGTTCAATTCTGTAATCAAAATCCCCCTTAGTACATGCTGAGATGCACTATTCTTCTCATTCTACACCTAAGCACATGCAGAGCCCGCATAAATATTTTTCAAAATAATAAAATGATTCTATAACTCAACTATGTGAGTATGACCTTCCTATCACCAATGACTCATACATACATCAATCACCTAGCCAAGTGGGGATACACTAGATGTTCATAAATGACTGCAAATTGCAATTATTACATCATCCTTCCCATGCATAGTGGCGGTACAAGTTACATCATATGTCCAAAAGGACTCATTCATAATATACTATGACAGAAAAAGACATATTATTACACCATATGACCTTTACATCAAATGTTTTACATGACATTTATAACAAATACCAAAGATCTAAACAAGACCATGATATTTATTAGCAACTATCATACACCATATATGATCTGCACCATAAGAATATGTCAGCACGATCCATAAGAAAAACATGTATATGTTCATCATCAGTTCGCAAGATAAGTCAATGTAGCTTTTAATATCATCAACCTGTGACAAATTATGCCACATATAGACATCAACTCATCCCCTTAATCTTATCAAGATCAACTTGCTTTGTTTCCTTAGTAGAAAAATCCTTAACATACACTTTCATTAATCAACTAAGCATATGTCATATCTCCAAGCAGTAATACAAAACCATTCACATCATAACAAATATACGTGAAATCTCCATAGTCATCATCTATGACCATAACATCATCATCGTAGAAAGAACTACATGATCTTTCAACAAGAACCCTCAATATATCAAACATGTGTCATCACTTCAGAGTTTTCTAACATCCCACATCTAATAAGCATCAACCATGATAATCAACATATGTGAGTATCAAACCTATCATCATAAAGTTAGAAGTCATCATCATTATGTGACTAAGTAAGCCATGTCTCTAAATATCCATTTCTTCAAATAGTTATGTCTTCATGAAACCTGCAATAACACCATTCTCTTGGCCAACCAAGAATATTTACCAATACGAAACTTAAGTAATCATCCATGTATCCAACATAATGTGTATCTATCTTCTCATGAATGAGAAGAGAAAATCATGACTTCATAGTCAAACTTTCTTGATATCTTCAAGATCAATAATTCTCAACCAATAGACCATGTGATATTCAAGAACTATAGGAATCCTCATCCATAACTGCACCGTAGGAAATTTATGCATATTTGAAGGCATGATGACAATAGCATAAAATAAATGAGTGACACTTATCATCATCAAATAATGAAGATATGCACTCAAGCCTTTTTCTTCTCCTTGAAGTTTTGAAGATAATTAATGTAAGTAATACAACACATTTACCGTATTCATCATAAAAAAGAATCATCTCAATCATCCATAGATATGATCTGAATAACAATTATGTGGCCCAAGTAATATAAGTATCATCTGAGATTTCATCATAGGCAACCCATGACCACGACATAGCATGATGCATCATTTAAACACTTCAACAACATAGTCATCCTTACCATTGATAAGAATCATTATGTACCAAATAATTCTAAACATAATGCCAACAATTCATCATTAGAAGCATAACACATTCTCCCCCTAAAATTGTGCCAACTGATCATTGTCATATCTGATCATTTCATATATCAGTAAGAACCATCAAGGCATCATCATCAACTAGTTATACATCAAGTTATCAATAACTTGTGAGAGCCAAAAGCACTTCTCAATAACATCAATAGTCAGTAATCATCAATCATCAAGACAGAAAAGATAATTGACAATTTTATGAACCATATCAGAACCTTTTTTTGATTTTGTCCCACTGCTTCTTCATCAAACCAACATATTCATGACTATGTAGTTTCAAAATAGTGTATATACAATACTTGTCTTCATAATATCTATGTAGGAGAATTATAACCCTAAAATTTCATACTTTTAGTTCCTCCTGACTCTGTTCTGACTGTACCCGGTCCTATAACTTTTGTTGAGGCATCAGTTCCAAGAATATCATTACCATGATGGTTCTTCATCAAAGACTCCAATTTCTCTTGCCTCTAGTCATGTGATGAGCACATCTACTATCATCTTTGTCTTCTAATGAGCAGAGAGCAAGATCACACCTTATCCGATCTTCCTTTTCTTGATTCTTGGTAGATTCATCTTTTTCATATCTTCTAATATAATTTTGCTTATTTGATTGCTTACAATATTGTGTGGGGTGATCCATAGACTTGTTCTTGAATTCTTTTGCTACATGCCCAAATTTGTTACAAGCATAACATCTTACATGTTTCATACTCCTTCTATAGAAACCAATGGCTTTGTGACCAAACATATTGCAAGAAAAAAATATCCCTTAAAGTGCCTTCAAGTTGATGATCTTTCTATGAGAGGGCTATTAGCTTGATACATTCTACTTCTACATTTCGCTGCAACATGTCCAAAACTATGACATTTCAAATATTCAACAATATTCATCAGAGGAAAGAATTCATTAACACTTCCATAGTTAGGAGTAAATGATTTTCTTTGAAGATTTTCTTTCCTTGGTTGTTGATGGGGTTGACCTTTTATCTCCTTGTTCAACATTTTAGATTTTGCATAAGAGTTTCTTGCCTCAATTTGTGAGCTAGATTCACCTTTAACAGTTTCATGAAAACCAGGACCAGATTTGATGGTAGGAGATCTTTGACTACTAATAATATTATCCAAAATCTTAGTACGGTCTTTAAATTGTAAAAGTTTATCATTTTTTTCTAATTTACCTTTTAGGATATTTACCTCAACTTGATATTGGTTTTCCTTTTCTAGATACTACTTCTTCATGATTTCTTTAGTTTTTCTTCCTTCTTCCACTTGTTGTTTTAATTTGAGAATCTCATTTTCTTGGTCTTCATTTTCTCGAGGTAGTTCTTCATTTTGCCTATTTGATTTTTCAAGATATTCTTTTAGAGAGATGACCTCAGCTTCAAGACTTTCATGGTAACTAGATCTATCTTTAAGTTTCTTGATTGCTTAATCCTTTTCATTATCTTCATTTCTCAATGATCTCAGTTCATCCTGCAACCTTTGACATTGATCTTCCTTTTCCTTATACTGCATCCTTACCTTGTTTCCTTCCTCCTACTGAGCTTTTAACATGGTAACTTCCTTTTTGAAGGTACACTCCCCTTTGTCAAATAGATCTTATTGATCTCTAATTTTATCTGTGATTCTTTGAACTTTTGTCTCTATTAGATTTCTTTCACTTTCACCCATAAGAGGAAATTCAGTTGTTTCACTATCACTTTCATTATCTTCAATATTGCATGAACAAAGAAATGTATCACCAGAAGACCAAAAATTAGTACCTGATACTTCTTTTGCTTGTTCATCTTCAAACTAAGGTGATTCTGAAATTGAATACTTTCTTCCACCTAATAGAAAATTGTCTCTCCTGATGTCGCTATTCTTTTGAGATGTCTTCTTCCTCCGGGGCACTTTTTTCTTTTGCTTCTTTCCCATTGTTTCGACGGATCTGCTTCAAGTGATCAAGATTTTACCAGGACCTTCTCTGATACCAACTGTTGGGAAAAATACTGAGAGGGGGGGGGGGGTGAATTAGTCTTTACAAATCAATAAACTTTTAAATTTCATATTCAGAATTATATACGTGACTTTACTGAATCTAACCTGCGTGTGCACCTGGTTTTTCTTAAGAGAATTAGCATATATCCAGTGAACTTACAATTCAGTTAATCCATCATATGTTTGTCTTCAGCTACTGCATTAGTACTTTATTAACCATTAGATAAACATTAACCATGTGTTGTAATAAACAAACCATCACACATAAGCAACACACATGAACACCAAGATTTAAGGTGGAAATCAAATGCGGGAAAAAACCACCTATTTTTGTTGTCTCTGGCTTCCTTTAAATATAAATAATAAGTTGTTTACAATCTTTTATTGATATAGACTCATATTGGTGCATAGGCACCCATCTACATAAGGCTACAACCTTCTCTCGTTCTCCATCTTCTACTGCATGGGAGCTACAACCCCATAGTTCTTGTACTGGCTCATATGTTTACCAGTACATAGGCACCAACCTACAGAAGGCTACAACCTTCACTCGTTCTCCAGCTGCTACTGGAAGGGAGCTCCAACCCCATTTTATAATCACCAGCCACTACTGGCAGAAAGCTTCAACTTCCTCACTAAAGGCTCCAACCCTCAGTATCCTAGGGGGACCATGTTTCATAAATTTTGAAACTAGATACTCCTGGTACAAAACAACACAATATGTAGGCCATGTTTCATCAAATTTTCATACTAGACCCATTAATAGCATTGAAGCTCAAAATCAATCACCACTGCAATATAACCATCATATACATCTGCATCAACCAATCACTGAAAGCCAATCATCAATCTCTGATATAACTAAAACCCAATCATCAATCTCTGAATCAACCATAACTAAATCAAGCAATGACTGAAAAACTCAATCAACTAACACTTAATCAAAATTCAACCAACCAACTAGAATAGGAAGATCACTATAACCAATACACAGATATGAACCCAGAACACTGCATCAACAACTTGAACAAACTGCAACCTCAAAAATCATATGTTAGAATGCATATGTTACTTTAATGAGGCTAGCCTGCATGTATACGTTACTTTTTGTAGCCCAACCTGGGTATACCTCTAAAGATATTGAATCATCAAACTTCTAAACCAAAAACTAAACTAACTAGACACATTCTGAACTTATAAAATGTGTTTTATAAGTTTTACTTTTAGATCCTAGGAAGACATCATTGATAAACATCAGTAAAATAGTAGCACTGATCAGATAGATCAGTCATCTCTGAACAAAAAACTTTTCTTCTGCATACACTACTTGGAAGAGCCAAACCAGCGTGTATACGTGCCTTTGCCAAGTCAAACTAACATATAGATCTGCAAATAATAACTTAACATTTCACAGTTATTCTAGACTTTAGATATACTCATATCTTAGCATTTAAAGCACAAAAAATTTGTTAGAACTTAGATCTAGCCTATCCATTATCATAGCACATAATGATAAGTCATTTCAGGTCTTATGATCTCAATCCATTGTTATATCTCATCCATCATCAAACACTCAGGTGCATACTTAGTCCAAATCAAGAAAAGCATCAGAAACCCATAACAAGCATATCCTCTTTTGATCTAACTATTCATAAGATATTCATTACTTGCACACTTAGCCCTTCGATCTTCTCCTCCTTATATACTTAGAGCTATTTTCAATACCTCAAACCAAAACAACACGTAGAACCTATGGTATTCTTAGACTGGATGAAGT
Source organism: Pinus taeda (assembly GCA_000404065.3). Taxonomy (NCBI): domain Eukaryota; kingdom Viridiplantae; phylum Streptophyta; class Pinopsida; order Pinales; family Pinaceae; genus Pinus; species Pinus taeda. Next base: position 43,477 of record APFE030198810.1, on the reverse strand, counting down.
AATCGTTATTCCACTCAATATTGTGGGCTAATACCATGGTATTGACCCTTGGTATTATTTAACCTTAATTTTCCATCCCATACGTGTTTTTCTTCTTGTGAAAGTGTGTGCATATGTATATGCTTCCTTTGTTCTATGTACCCTCTTGTATATCCTACTTGGACTAGGCGAAACAATGTTTACAACTTAATACAACTTAAAACTTTCTTTTTCTTCAATTTCTTGATTCTAATATGTAATCCTTTGTTCCATCATCCTATTCTTATGTGTCATTACTCTATTACCTCTGAATTGATCTGTTACAATGTGAGTGCCATCATACATCACTTCTAAACTACCCTGCATTTTTTCACATCTATAAACAAAATTTCCATGCATTTTGTTACATCATGTTTATATCTTTATCATGTAGCCCATTCATCAAATAGGTTGTCTGTAAAGGAAAACACTAACACAACCTTCCTGTATCAAAACTTTAACCATTATTCTATTCCATCATTTTGTCACCTCTGATATCTTTGTGTTCCATCATTCTATCACTTCTGATATCTCCGTGTTCCATCATTCTGTCACCTCTGATCTATCTTGTATGTTAATCTAGCTACCATATACAAGTGAGTTTCCATCAAGGACAACACATGCATCATAATTCCAACACTTGGTTTTTAAATACCAACAAAATCTCCCTTTCTTGGTCTTGTTGAATTTGAATCTTTTTGCTATCATTTTTTCTCTTCCATAGTTACTCTTCTCAGTGGGTTTAAATAACTATTCCAGAACTTGAAAAATGTTTTTTTCATTGGATAGCTTGATGTTGCCATAAATCATTGAGGTATCATTAATCCCCCATTTATCCTTGACCCCCATCGTTCTTGTTGAAGCTAGTACTATAGAATTAATGCCTGTAGAAACTAAGTTGATCATCAGTGGATTGTTCATGACTGGTGGGTTTATGACTGGTACTTTAGTCATTCTTTCTTGGTTTTGGTCAATCGATACGTCAGTCATTTTTGGGTTGTGATATTTGACGCTTTCATCAAAGTAAGTGCACTCAAATAAATTATCTTGCATGTTCACTTCAAAATTATCTTACTTGTCTGACTGGTTCTGCTCTAACTAGTTTTGTTTTGACTAATTTTGTTTCAACTAATTTTTCTTCGACTTATTATGTTCCTTTACAATGTGCATCAGAGAGTTGGTGGGTGTATCACCTGTTAGATCAATTGTAGTGGCTTTATCAGTCTTAGTGCTAGTGGCATGATTAGTTTGATAGGAGGTACCATTATTAATGTTTCCATTTGGCCTAATGGAAGAAGTCCCATTTTTCTTACTGGGAGATGTATTATTTTCCTCATGGATTCACTTATGTGAGCTGAGGAATATCGCATCCATTTTCTGGTGAATATTATCTACAAATATTCCTTTGGAATTTTACATTACATCTTGATTTTTTCTTCAACTAGTGGGGCTTTGGGATTCCATGTCTTCTTGATTGTTTTTTCCTCGGTCTACATTTGTTGAATAGCTTCGTGAAGTTTCTTCTTCTCCTCAAGATTTTTGAAATGGATTGCTTTAAGTACCTTATACCATTGGGTCGATTTACACACTTGGAGTGGTCTTTGTAACAACCTTGGGTTAAAAATTCATGTAATAAAGGTTAATAACGGGAAAATAAGACGAAGGTTATGGGACATGTATTCGAAGATGAATGATGGGAAAAAGACTTATGGTGGGCATCAATTTCAGTTAATTAATGGCTATGGATATTGGAAAAGGCATTGGTAAAGGAAAAGTAGCATTAATTGGCATTTTATATATGAAATAAAGGAAAATAGGAGAAAAGGAAAGTGAAGAGATACAAATTTGCATGAGATGGAAATTGAAGGGAAAATGAAGAAAATAGAGGCCTAAACGATAAAAAAAGGCTTCTAACAATAAATTCACAACCTTTTGTTAATTTTTGCTTGGATTAAGTGAGCAAAGAGAGAGACAGCACCAAGAGCAGAAAATGAGCAAGCAAGCAAAGGACCATCAAGGAAAGCAAGGATAGGGTTGGATCAACAACTTTAGTGGGAATATTTTATAGGTAACAAGTTGAATGTGTGATTTCATAGTTGAAGTGTGAATGCATGGTTCATGCCTTTGGAGATTTGGCTCATTTGTTTTCATTGGCATAGTTTTTGTCAGGTTTGGTAGTGGTTTCAACCTTGCCTTTCCATTTCCTAGATAACCACGGTGTGATGGGATTCATTTCCTAGTTGAGCTTTGAATTGTCGAAATATTTTGGAACCATGTGAGGTGGTTTGAGGAAAATTCTCAAGGGTTGGAGGTGGATATGGTTTTATCTAAGAAGCCCTTAACAGGTGGACAAGGACAAGATAATTCCTCAAGGTATGGTGAAGGAATTTAGAGGCATCAAATCTTGTTTTCATTTTGTGATCACTTGACTTGTTTTGGTGAGATTGCGGTAGTTTGAGAGTGGAGGTTGTTTAACCTATAAATTACCTTGGTTACTTACGTTTTGGTTTATCCCATCAGATCCCATATTCATTCTTTGAATATGCCACGGGGGTGATTGGGTAAAATAAATATTTGGTTTAGCTCAATCTATGGTGGGGTGGTACGTTGAAGTTTTTGACTCGGTTGGCTTATGCACAAGTTAATACGAGCTAGTTATCTATTGTACTCTATGAATATTTATACTTGTTATTATGTTGTTTTGATTTTTTTCTTTCATGGTTAGTATTCTTATTGTATACTGATTATAAGCATGGTTCTATAATAGGTTCTAGTTATGCCTATTGTTATGTTTTCTAAGTCGATGAATGATTGATGAATGTATGGTATAACAAGTGTGATTGCAACTATTTGAGAGGGCATTAAACCTTCTCAGTGATTCACAGCTAAAGAAAATGAGCTTACACTCATATATTCATTGATGACCTGTAGCTTACATGTTTACCATGTGTTTGATGAAATGTCGAGTATGTTCTAGTTAGTCTAAGACAAGTTTCTAACTCAAGTTTTAATGTTTAACTATGTTCTTATGTCATTTATCATTCTAAGAAGTCCCAGGCAATGGTCTGGAGGTTGGCCTGGTATTGTGGCTTAGATATTGGTACCAAACACTCTGAAATGGGAAATGTAGGTCACAACCACATGGAACAACGCTTGTGAGTGTAGTGTGAGGCTCACATCCACATGCAACCAGTGTCAAGGGTGCGGTTGGGAGTCTAGGTTAGTGAAGAAAAGTTCTACCTCAAAGATTGACCACCTGGGGTGTTTCTTCAACTCTTGGGTGATCTGTATCCCCTCTAGAATGTAAGTTTTTAGTCAATAAGTCTCATTTATAGGTCCCACTTCCTTAATTGGATCTAGGAGGTTGGGTCATGTCATAGTGACACTTTGCTTCACATTTACCTAGACGGCTAGTAAAAGCGGGTAAATGTGGGGAGGGGGCATTATAGATTGGTATGAGAGACTCGAGGTCCAAACACTTGGATTCGATGGGTGGGAAGTGATTGTTATGCGTGCTTTTTAGTCATATGCATGCATTGTAGTAGATATGATTGTCATGTGTGTAGTTGGAATTTAGTGCATGATGTCAAGAGGTTGTATGTTGGTGTTATATAATATATATATAATATTATATCATATATATTAATATATAATATATATATATATATATATATCATGACTATATCTGGACTAATGTATACTGACGATATAGCCTCCCATGAACTTCACTAAGGTATGCTTGATTATGTATATATTTGGTTATCTAACATGGTATGTATGCACGAAGAAGAAGATCAAAGATGACCAGAAATATAGTGGATTACAATTCACGTGACTCCCCTTATAGATCAGATGAGAAACAAAGAGATTATTACTCTCCTAACATAGAAGATATCTTTGGGAGTCTAAAGATAGAGATTAGAAGTTGTAAGGCGGATAATGACATGATTATTCAGCCTTAAGAAATACTTTATAGGGCATAGGAAAAGAAAATAGAGGTCAATGCAGTGAACGAATTGGATCTTTTAGATTTAGATGAAATGAAGTAGGAGAAAATATATAGGTTCAATTGAAGCTAAAGAGAAGTTAAGAATTCTTTAGCATGATATCCGAGGAAAACATTGAAATTATCTACAGCCAAAATCAGAGTGTATTTTTCAACAAATTATGTTCATTAAATTTATGTGAGATAATTTAGTTTTAAGAAAACATAAACATGGAAACAAAGGAATAACACATAGACAATGAGAGGAGCACTTCACCAAATAGTCCAACACATGAATCTTGTGAAGAATGTCCTTTTTATTACTGATAAGTCCACTGAGTCTTGAAAAAAATACAATATCTTTCTTTTGTACAAAAACCAACCTATATTATTTCAGATGATGAACTATTTATACAAATTTATTACAAAAAATATTGATTTAAAACATCAATATTTGTTACGAATATGTATGCAAATATCTTGAAACATAATTCAAGATTTTATTAAAAAAACTATAAAAATAGACTAAATTGTTTAAAAAATATTAGTTGGCTAAGTGATGATGTTGTTTTTGGGCATTTTGGTAATGACTAGGCCTTTAAATGAGCAATGTTATTTGTCTTGTTGGTAGATGTGTTGTGTTGTCCCACTTTTCACTACATTTTGTTCAATGATTGTTGTGTTGAATATACGATGTGGTCCTCTGTCCTTTTGCTACTTATTGATTAAAATGTGTTGAATGTGTCCTCGTTGTCCTCTGCCCTTTTGATGCTTCTGTTATTATGTTAATTTAATAATTTCCCCTTTTACATTAATTTATCCATTTATAAAATAGTGCGAAATTTGGGGAAATAACCTTTAATCATAATATATCCATCACAAAGGGGGTGATTCTTTTGGATTATGAATGAATGCACGTGGAGGGGCCACGTGGCAGCTGGGGATTGGGGGAAAAGAATACAATCAAGATAATGAGTTATACAACTGCGTGAATGGAGGGAAGGAGATGGAATAGTAAGTGGGAGTGGGATCATGGTAGGAGGAGGTACATGTCAAAATAGTTGTGGAAGAGGAGGAGCAGGGACATGATGAGAGCGGGGAAAAAAACTTTTGGAGAGTGGTCAGAGTAGTTTATGGTATTATGTGGAGGTCCAAAATCATGAGGGAAGGACACGTAGCGGAGGGGAAAACCACTTTTTTGACCCCACCCGATCATTAAAGAAAAATATAGCGGATGGGTCCGAAAAGGCTTTAGAGTCATTCGATTAAAACGCGATTGTGATCGGGCATGGGGAGAGGTGAAATGTTTAACCATGGGTGGACCCGAAAACCCATTAAATTTACCATATAAATTATTACATCCAGAGGGCTTATCATAATATGCGAGGGTATGTGGGAGTGGAACGATAGAGCCGGACTCGAAAACCCTTCCAAATCCATTGTATAACTTATCGCATCCGTTAGGGGCTTAACCACAAATTCAGACCCGAAATCCTTTCAAAATCTAATTTATAAATTATCGCATCCGAGAGGGGTCATCGAAATCAGCGAGTGAGACCTTTACCCTATTCCATAGTGCTTTGCTGATGGACCAGACTTGATAGATAATCAAATCAAAACATATAAAATATCACGTCTGGCGAGGTCTTACCACATCTCAATCGCAACTGAGAGGACTTTGTGGGTGAGAGACTTAAATTTGGTGTGATCCCCAATTGCGATATCGCAATCAGAGGGGGAGACTTATCACAATCGGTGGATGGGACATGGTAATGGGGGGATGGCTACGACATGGTGCGGTATGTGATAACACGTGGTTGGTGGGTTCCGGGTCTATTGCCTTGGGAGTGGTGTGGGGATTTATGTAATGCAATGGTTTAATAAACAATGGTTTATGTTGAAATTCCCACTGTAGATCACTTGGTAAAGCAATGTACTAAAGCAAAACACTTGATCTACTTCTACAAACAATTTAGTGGAAGCTTAATCGAACATAAGCAACATCAATAAGAACACATATAATTGATAAGAGGAATCAATCACACATAACAAAAAAGATATAACCTGGGGAAATCCTCAGCCTAAAACCCCACTCTGTGTATTATTGTACAAAGGATTTATGCAAAGCCTTAGCTCTCACACAGCTAGCCAACTCTCAGTACAATCCTCATAGATGAAGGTCGAAATACACTAGGATTACACATAGCCTTAGCTCTCACAGCTAGCCAGCTCTTAGTGCAATCCTCCTCGATGCTCATAGGAAATCAAGACTTCTCCTAAGCCTTCTCCTCTACCCTCCAAGCCTCCTATTTCCTTGTGCAGTTTTTCTTGGGTGATCCTCATGTTACCAAGTGTAACACTGATCCCACACACTGTAAAATTGCACAATCCTCAAGGAACCTTAATCCTTCTACTTGGATGATCTTCCTTTATGGGGAAAATCCATCCAACTGATAGTACATTGTCCCACATTTGATCTCAACTGGGTCTCTAAGAGAACTGACATGCATGAGTTATCCATGAGTGAATACATAGTTATCTGAAAATAATAGTTGTCACATTCATGCAAGCATCAACAAACTATATCTCATTAATTTAACAACTTGTTAAATAGATCTAACTGAACTTGACTAAGTTAAACTAAGTCAACTAATCCTCTCAATATAGAACTCATCCTTTAATTCCTCAATTAGTGGAGTAAATGAAGGACACATTCCCCAATTAGTGGATAAATAATTGCATGTTCTCACAAAGACTTCGAGTTCGGTTTTCCTTAACTAATTAACTCATGGAGAATTAATTAATTAATATTCAAAACTGCTGGTAAGACCAAATTTGAATTTACTTCCTATAGATAGACTAGGGACTGCTATAAATAGGAAGGGACCTAGAATTTCTATTTTTAGAAGATGTTATTTTTAGTAGTTTCACCTCTCATCCAAGGTGGCCAAAATTCTCGTTGGCCAAACTACTATTTTTAGAAGTGCTATTTTTAGCAGTTCTATTTTTAGCACTTCCTAAATTTAGAATTTCTTGTTGCACACTTTTCAACACTCCCTCTCAACAAGAAAGGCTTCCTCTCAAACTTGATCCTGTAACTCTGGAACGTTCTGCATGCAACACATCTACCACGTGCAGTTGCTCCAGCAACACTTGGAACAAAAAAACTCCCAACTGACCTCTCTGTTGGGCTAGAAACATACTTTGATGTTGAAGCTCTACCTATTGTTGAAAAGTGCTCCCTCTTTGACCTCTGCGCTGCTACAACATCTCCATGCATCTCGCATTGTTACACCCTTCTCTGTGCTACCCTACATTGTGCAACACACTTATGCCTCTTGCATTGCTGTAGCTTGCATGCTCTGCGCTGTCCTGGGATTCCCTGCACTGTAGCTCTCTCTGCCGCTCCATCTGCATCTCTCTCTACCCAATCAGTTAGTTTCTGATACTCCACATTAGGGCTCCCATAGCAAGGTCTCATCCAAGAGGTTGGGTACCTTAAGAATCATGCCCTTCCTCCTTGGGATGATCACTCTATATCGCCCCACCTCCTACCTTGAGGCATGGATGCATGTGATCCCTATAGCCACCTGGCTTGAATTTTCCCCCTACTGGAGGACTCTGCATGAGTAGATGTCTCTAGTCGATCTCCACTCAACTTCCCCTGTTGTGGTTGCTCCACAACCTCCTAAAGTTGTTGCACCAATCGTGGCACCTCCACAATCGTTTGAGACTTCTTATGGTGCTACATGTTGAGACGTAATATACCGTCCCTCTCAACCACCAAGTCTCTAACCTTTGCCTTGCTCCTCAAGGCTTTGCATGCATCTTGTACCTCAAGTGCATCCAGGTTCTTGGCTAGCACACCAATCTATTTCATATTTCCTGTTGTCACGAAATTTCCTAGAAAAAGAGTTGATTTTAAATTAGCGATATCTCCCTCATATGAACTCCGATTTAGTAGATTTTTTTTTAATTTTTTAATTTTTTTTAATTTTGGGTATTTTGGGTATTTTTCCACAAGGAATCCAAATCTGTTATTTGTTTCTAAAAATTTTGTACCAAAAATTTCAACTCTGCTCTACAAACTCTAGGCCCAAAACTCAAAACTTTGAAATCTCCTCTCAGTATATTGTTCTTCCTTGATCATCTGTGCTCTGATACCATGTAGAATTTTTCTACAAATCAGCTAGCTCTGATACCATTTAGAATTTTCTCTACAAATCAGCTAGCTCGCTGATATCATCTAGAAATTTCACCTGTAGATCAAACTGATATATGCAATGTACTAAAGCAAAACACTTGATCTGCTTCTACAAACAATTTAGCAGAAGCTTAATCAAACATGAGCAACATTAGTAAGAACACATATAACTGATAAGAGGAATCAATCACACATAACACAAAAGATAGAACCCGACGAAAGCCTCAACCTAAAACCCCATTCTATATATTATCATACATAGGATTTATAGAAAGCCTTAGCTCTCACATAACTAGCCAGCTTTCAGTACAATCCTCACAGATGAAGGTGGAAATACATTAGGATTACACAAAGCCTTAGCTCTCACAGCTAGCCAGCTCTCAGTGCAATCCTCCTGGATGCTCATAGGCAATCAAGACTTCTCCTAAGCCTTCTCCTCTGCCCTCCAAGCCTCCTATTTCCTTGCACAATTTTTCCTGGGTGATCCTCCTGTTACCAAGTGTAACACTGATCTCACACCCTATAAAACTGCACAATCCTCGAGGAACCTTAATCCTTTTACTTGGATGATCTTCCTTTATACGAAAAATCCATCCAACTAATAGTACATTATCCCACATCTGATCTCAACTGGGTCTCTGAGAGAACTGACATGCATCAGTTATCCATGAGTGAATACACAGTTATCTAAAAGTAATAGTTGTCACATGCATGCAAGCATCAACAAACTATATCTCATTAATTTAACTTGTTAAATTAATCTAACTGAACTTGAATAAGTTAAACTAAGTCAACTGATCCTCTCAATATAGAGCTCATCCTTAATTCCTCAATCAGTGGAGTAAATGGAGGACATATTCCCCAATTAGTGGAGAAATAATTGCATATTCTCACAAAGACTTCAAATTTGTTTTTCCTTAACTAACTAACTCATGGAGAATTAATTAATTAATATTCCAAACTGCTAGTAAGACCAAATTTGAATTTACTTCCTATAGATAGACCAAGGACTGTTATAAATAGGAAGGGACCCATAAATGCTATTTTCAGAAGATGTTATTTTTATTAGTTTCACCTCTTACCCAAGGTGGTCAAAATGCTCATTAGCCAAACTACTATTTTTAGAAGTTTTATTTTTAGCACTTCCTAAATTTAACAGTTCTTGTTGCACACTTTTCAAAAGTTTACAAATACAGTTTGAAAATTAGCCCATTCAATGGAAATGTAGGTAGAGTTTGGTTTTATTTAAATAAACTAGGGATAATTGAATATGGTTTGGGAATTATATGGGAAGTGGCTAGAGTTATATGAATGGAATGGAAATGCGGCTAGAGTTGGGTTTATGGAAATACGACTAAGGTTTGGGATTTAAATAATGGATTAAACATGGAAAGAGTTTATAATAAAACATGGAAATGTGGCTAGAAGGATATGCAATGGGATTTCAGCTAGAGTTACAAATCATATGGCATATTCATAATGGGGAACAATTTTTTCACAAAAGATAAATGCAAATTATTAAGGAATTTAAAATTGTAGCAGAAATAGTTTTTGAGCCTTTATCTGCTTTTGAAGTGTAAGCTTCATTCTGGGCTATATTTCAATCCATGAGTTGGATTTGGGCACAAGATATATCGTTTCAATTTTTTTTTTGAGCACTTTCTGATGAAAACATGTGTAGTCTAATCTGATCCAAAAATTGTCATGCAAAAAAAAATATCCTTAAATTCTAATACTTGGTGTCTTTGGAAATAATTTGCTGGATGAAATATTATTTACAACATCTCAAACATAATAATGACTAGCTATAATCAAGAAATCCTAGAAAAAATTATAGGACCCTAACAATTGGCACATTCTTTGTTGCCAACAACTTAGGGGAAAGTTGTGTAATGTACTAATCCCCAAGAATGAATCAATAACCCTTAGTGAATTTCCAAATATTTGTAAGCACTTCACTTACCTGGACATTGAATAGTCAAAGATGAGCCAAATCCCAATTAAATTTGCTTTATTATTTGTTTTAGGCCTCAATACTAAACTAAGATTGAAAGTGTGATGATTTTCCAGGTGAAATGCAATTCACAGTTTGCATACATCCTTAACATGACTTTTGGCTCAATCAAAGAAGGACTATTGCAATCTAACGAAAAACATACATTGTTACTAGTAGACAAACGTCACGCAATCACATGAGAAGCATAAGTAAAGATAAGAGAGACAAAGTAATGGGGAATAAACGAACACACATATATATCTCTTATTATTAGTTGAAAAAAAAATAATACATTGGTATTGTATATATATATAATAAAGTCAGCTGCGACAGTTACATAGTCTAACTATCCAACCAAATACTACAACTAGTCTGACATTAGTTATCACTTTATTACAATATGTATTTGTCGAATCAACTTACGTTAGTCGGATAATATGGCTAGCCCCTCCAACATCTCCCCCACTCTCAAACCTTCTTCATCCTATAGAAGGGGATATTTAAAGTGATAAAAAGACTAAGCAATTTTTTTAACACTGCCAAAAAGTTATACAATAGATGTTACTGGCTCCTCAAGAGAAAAATTCTTAATACATAGAAAGTTACAATAATAATAAATCAAAAGCAAGATAACTAGAATATCTTCAGCAAGTGCTTTTGTGGATATGATTGAAACCCCTTGGATTGGATCTATATATTGTTTAACTGTTTGATCAAATTAAATTTCGTGGGATTATCGTTTCGATGTTGCAACATATGTTGAAACACTAGGTGCAAAGAATTGGTGGGTAGGTCATGGTGGTTGTGGCAATGTAAAACAAGATGGCAGTGAAGGAGGCATGTTCGGATATGAATTATAATAAATCATTGTAGAAAAGATCTGCATGTGCTCACCTAAAATAGAGCATTCACATATTTCCAATCTAACTTAAGCACTAGATTATTTAAGTTCTGACAGGTACTAAACTTTTTCTTCCAGGGTTGTGTCTTTTTCTAGGCTTTGGATGAAAGGTTTGGTCATTCCATTATTTAGCATGATGTTTGTTCCATAGTTGAACAAAGGTTCTAGGAGTTGGGTTTGAGAGCATAAACAAGAAAAGGAAGATTGTGTAGTAGCAAACCAAACCTTAGTCTTAAACTCCATAGTGAGTATGCTTTTATTTGTGTTTTCATTTTGATAATTAAATAAAAGAGAGAAAAACATATGCCCCACCTTCTCCCTGGGGTTTCTCCTAAGATCATGTGTTATCCTTTGTGTTCTTTCATTTTCCTTGAGCATTGATGTTACTAATAATAAGTTTGGAATATAAAAGAACAAATTGAATAATACAAGACTTCATAATATTGTAAGAGTTATTCTAATGAATAGAATATATGTCGCGCTTTAGAGATCACCCAAAAATTCTAATATATTAACATGGTCTCCATTTTCTTTTCCAAAGTCCAAAACCGATAAGGAAAAAATTTAACATTCATATCTTTCTTACAATAAATTATTCACAATCTATTTTTTTTAAACTTACTCTAATATTAAATATTAAAATATTAAAAAAAACAAAATTAGTAAAGAAAAAGGTAACAAGAGAACCAAAAAAAAGTTATATATATCATAAAAGAAACTTCTTTCTCAAAGAATAAAAATAAATTCTACAAGAAAAAGATAGACAAAAAATGATATATTATAAACTGAAGCAAAGAGAGATGAAATATGATATATTGTAAATGTAATAGCCCTGTATAAAAATCAATGTAAATATAAAAATATAAGACCACAATCATGTGACATGTATTCCAAGTTGAATGGTGGGAAAATATATCCTAGTGGGCTGTCATTTTGGTTTATTATGGCTAAGGAAACTGGCAAAGGCAATGGCAAAGGCTTTGGAAAGGCATAAGACATTTCTTATCATTTTATTTAAAATAAACAAAATTAGGAGAAAATGAAGGTGAAAAGTCACAGGTTGAATGTATGGAGTATGTGAAGGAAAATAATGGAAAATTAAGCAAATGGAGGCCTCGTTATTCTTACGAGGATCAATGGGTAAGCTTGATCAATGTAGCTTGGTCAGTTTAGTTTTGGTGGAGCTCTAATATATTCTCTCTCTCATACTCTTGGACACTTAGAGTTTTCTTGTATCACTCTTCAAGAGTGTGGCATACTTGCAGTTTTGGAGCAAGAAGGAAAAGGAAAAGTAGGAAAGCACAAGAGGATATTGGGATCAGTAGCTACAATGAATTTGGCTTGTAGCTACTGAGTTGCATGTATGTTTTCGTCACTAGATTTGGCATGGATGACACATGCATGTGGTTTCTTGGTTATGATTTTTCATTGGCATGGAGGATTTCCTGGATTGACGGGGGATTTTCCTAGCCTTGTCATTTCTTGGATAGCCATGGTGTTGTGGGTTCATTCCTTTTTTTTTGGTCTGTTCTCATTTTTCCTTAGCTTGGGTTGAACTATTAATTCCTAGAATCCCTTGTTGGACAAACACTTTGGAAGCCCTGCAACAACTTGGGTTGAGTTACTAGTCCTGGAAGCCTTGGTTGGAAAAATGCTCTGGAAGATGCTACTGGGTTGAGTTACTAGTCCTTGAAGCCCTAGTTGGACAAATTCTCTGGAAGTCCAACAACAACTATGGGTTGACTTACTAGTCCTGGAAGCCTTAGTTGGAACAAACGCTCTAGAGCTCTGGAAGGCTTGCGTAGATACCACTCTGATGATGGTTTTTTGGTGTCCGACCATGAGGTGGAATCACTATTTGATGGGTTCGGGTGGTTTGGCCTTTGGAATCCATGGATGGTTTTGATTGATGAGTTTTCTGAGATCTCACATTCATGCTTGGAATATGGCATGGGGGTAACTAGCTGAAGGGAGATTTGTCTCAGTCATGTCTACAGTCTGGTGGAACGTGGTACCACATACTGGGTTGGATTTTTCATCATTAATATGAGGTTATTTCTCCTTGTTATCTCATGAGTATTATATTGTTTTATATGTGGATTATATGGTTGTTGTTTCAATCATATTTCTATTGTTATTATGTTGGTTATGCATATGTTTTATGATAGTAGCTATGTATAGATCCCATCATGCTTTTACTTGTATATGAACAAATAATGTATCTATGTCCTGATGGATGAAATTTCACCTAAAGTGGTAAAGATAAAATGCCTCATAAATAATCTCAAATAAGTACAAGACCTCTATGCTTAGATCTGTCATTTACACCTGTAGATTGCATTGATGTGAAGTGTTTGACAAAATTCTAGTCTCGTTTGAGGATGGTCATGCCTAGTCCTACAAATATGTTTTTGTTTATTAGCATTGTTATCATGTATTTAATGGGTTTTTGAAGTTACAACAAGTTCTGGGCATTGGTCAGAATTCTAGGCTTTAAAAGTGCCTTCAATTTCCTGGACTTTGGCATAGATTTGCTAGAAATATTCCTTAGACACGGGCATTTAGGCTTGTGGCCGAGTCTGGATATTTTTGGACACTCGCATGCCCATAACATGGGAGCGTCTAGAGGTTTAATGGCTTAGAAATTCAGTGGGACTCATGGGTTGGTTAGAAGAAAGGTTGGGATGGTTCCTAGGAGTCCTATTACTGATGTTGAAGGTATGTATGATGTGTTTCCATGAGATCCACTTCCCTACCTTGACTTAGGAGGTAGAATAATATCATAGTAACTTATCATCATATGTTTACCCTGGTTGGCGAGTTACTTGTCAGAGAAATCAAAAGTTGGAGACTTATATTTAGACTAGAATTATACTGAAATTAGAATATACAGCTCAGAGTTGCCTCCTTACAGGTTACCAATGTTTGTACCAATCATAATATTTCCATTAGAATACACTAGACAATTGTTGAACATAGATGAGTTGCACTTTGTATCCTACAAAAAGAAAGAACATCTCAAGCGAAAGGCAAGTATAGGTCCTTATATTGTCAACACCAAAGCTGCAACAAAGAAGGTGGAAGCTATATTAAGTCAAATGAAATTTAAGCCTAGTTTCTCTTGATCTTATGATCCTCTAGGAATCATTTCAAAACTCAGATTGGAATAGAAGAGTACTTCCTATGCACATACACCAAGGCCCAAAATTGAACAATATGATAACCAAGAGGAATGGATAGAGGGCACTTTAGAAGAAGATGAAGAATGATTGGTTAGTCAGTCATCCATGCCGATTCCTGCCGATTCCTATTCTAAAGGAGGAGGTCAAAAGGGGGAGAGAGGACATGTACCCTACTGAATTTGAAACACAAGGTGCAAAATTTATTGTTCTTAAAAGGAAAAGGAAGGACCCAAACACTACTAAAAAATCAGACCCTCAAGTTGATCCTTTAATGATTACTATCCAAGATGAATCTCCAAAAGAAATATATACATAGAAAAAAGCCACAGTAGTTTTGTCAGGAACTCCTGTCAATCATTTTCCTCAAGCAGAGGAAACAATTCAGTCACCTACTGTAGAAACAATAGTGCGGTCTCCAATATATCTAGTTCTCAAGTTTTAACTCAGCAAAGTATATTTTCAAGGTATATGAAGATAAAGTTGAAAGATGAAGCTTTAAAGACCTCAACTTAACTAGAATTTTGGAAGTAGACAACAAAAACACAACGTAGATTTATCTCTACATTCGACTTAGAGAAAGGACAGTTACAAATGGCCTTCATGGAACCTTTAGTGCCAACTCCTAGTAGTGTTGAAGACTACAAAGCCTCGATTTTCTCAATTGATACAAAGAATATACATGAAATCGATCAAATCTATTTACGCAAGAAAACAGGGGAACTGATCTTTTAAAAAATTACCAGTTCTTCCATGACTATTTCCAAGTTAGACTCATTCGTGAACAACATACATTCTCAATCAAAGATTGAGAAGATGTCCACATTTTCTAAAGACAACATAATCAAATCTCTACAATATTTGATAATAAATATAGGACATGACCTTGCTAATATCAAGGCAGCAGAAGATCTCATCAAGAGAAAAGAGGTAGATATTCAAGCATTAAGAAAGAAATTGAAGCTATCATCCATAGAACATCCTCAAGCTAAATAAGTTGGTAGCATAGAAATGGAAAAGGAGAAATTCTTTACAATAGTTGTTGAGAAGAATGCATATATACAAAAAATGGAGTAGGACATGGAAACATTGTTAAGAGAAAAAGAAAAGTGCAAAGTAGCAAGGACATCTATATCGAGCACAGGTATAACAATAGAGACTCCAGTAAAGGAAACATCTTCAAATTATACAGAAGAACTTGGTAAAGCTTTGGAAGAATTATCATCAGTTAAGGTAGAGAAAGCGAAGTTATCAATAACATTGGTTCAAATATAGGAGAATAAAATTAGAGTTGATAATACCTATTTAACAAAAGTCCAGAAGGAATTCAATCTCATTCAAAAAATTCAGAAATATGCAGACGAGTCTTTTATCATTCAGATGTTGGTATAGGCCAAAAATGGATTTTTTCATAATATAAATGCTAATATAACAAATATTTTGCCATCAATTCAAATCACTTTTGAGCAACAAAAAATGATGCAAAGAGTTAAGTTAGCAATGCAAAATATTAAAGAAGATTTGGAGCATAGACCAGAAGAGGCACAAAATATTATTAAGTTGTTGAACTCCAAGACCAAGGATAAATTAGAGGACCTAAACATTCCAGATAGGACAATGACAGTAATGGAGGTTAAAAGAGTTTTAACGAGAAGTAATTTGATGATACAGTTGAGAACAAATGTAAGGAGCTTGAATTGCAAGTCAAAAGATTCAACATAAAGTCCACACTATTACAGGAAAAGGGTCTACCTACTTTGAAGAATTCTAATGGAAAATAGATTCCATTAGAAAAATAACAAGAACAATTGTGTAACATAGTTGCTGATGCTTCAAAGTTTGTAAAGGCCAAAGGAGTAATTAGTCGAGAAGTACTTACAGATGTTCTAAAGTTTGATTTGAATATTTAGCATGAGATTCATCACCTTTTTGTCAATAAGCCCCCTTTTGACATTTACACCAAAGTGGATGAAAGGTTTAGAAATATGATACACTTTTCTATCACGAATGAATAAAGGTGGGGCCATTTGCTAGAGTTGATTGAGTAAGTACAACTAATAACCTTGAAATTTTGGCAGCAAAGAAACAACATTTGCAGAAAAATAGCCACAGTCAGCACCAAATTCCTTGAAGGCCTCAACAATGCAGTAAATTTTACCAGATTTTCCTAATATTCTTCTTCTATATCTAAAATATATGTTTCTTTAACAGATATTATTTTGAAAATCTATTTTATTTTGAAGTCCTATTTGAGATGTAAAAAGTTTGTATAAATACTTAGCAAAAGGACTTAGAAAATATTGGAACATGTATGAAGAAAGGAGCCACATTTTGATGTAAGTTGTACTAAAGTGATCAATTTGAAATAATACATAAAAAACTTATTCCAGGATTCACATGTCAAACCATTTGGTGACATACTTTCTCATGTGAAATTGTTATTTTCTCAGTTTTACATATGTTTTCAGTCTTTATTGTTTCAAGAAGATAAAGGGCTGAATTTTCTTAAATGTACTCTGCTCTAGTTTGTAAACAATATTAATGTTTTCACTATAATTTCAAGTGTAGAATTCATATTAGAATGCTCTATATTTAATTGATCTTAAATCATTTTCATCCTAGACACTCCACAAATACCTTAAAAGATCCAAAAGTTTGCTTATCCTACCTGTTAGAGCTGCTCTATTATTTTTGTGCTTGATCACTCAAAGACTCGTGACTCCATGCCCAATGGATTTTCCCTACAATTTTCAACAAAATCTTATAAAAAAACCAATCTCGGAACTCAATAACCATCCTAATACCTTAAGACGGAATTTCAATCAGAAAGAGAGATCTCCCTTTGAAGCTAGAATGGCTATATCCCAGCTTTGCAAATGGTTTTGTGGTTACCTATGGGTTTCTCTCCATAACCTAGGGAAATTACAAAGTGATAACATGATCTATGATGGTTGCCTATTGAGCTAACTAGATGTCATATTTTTATTCATGATGATTTGATTAAACGATTATTTTTTGATTTGTTGTTACAGGTGATAAATAGGATTGCAAGTGTACCTTATTGATGATCTACTAATGAGGTATGATGTGGATTTATTTTAATTTATTTTAATCTAATGAAAGTTATGTGCTTGGTACAGGAAGCACAAAAATGCCCAGTTGGGTGGTTGAAATCAACTGCAAGAACTAGCAGCAACAGTGAAAGAAATTAGAACAAGCAATAGTATGTTGGTAAAGCACTTCAGGAGCAGAGCTGTTGTGGGACACTAGTACCCAATAGTGTCCATTAATTTCCATGAGCATGTTATTGCCAATATGATGGTCTTAGGCAGGGATATGCCTTGGTTTTTTTATCTTTTGATGTGAGGAAGCTTTGCCAAGGGATGGACAACCCATGATGGGGGTGCCAGCGGAACTTGGAAGTGTGTGACTACACAGAAGGGGGTGACCAGATTACCTAAGGGACTATGTAGCATAGATGGGAAGGTTGAGGATGGATTTTTTTTTTATCATTAGCCTTGCTAGATGGAATCATATGCACATTGGCAGTGTGTCCTGGAACAATGAGTCGGTAACTGCTCACTGAGAGGACAAGCAGCACAAGATTATAGCATTATACATTGGATGTAGATTTGAATTTAAAATGGACTATGAACTTCCTAGGAAGGAGGTGAATCCCTGTATTACTTTGAGGGTGGAGGTGTGAGTTGTTGGATTCCCTTATTGTGGATGCATGCATCGTATCCTTTTATTTTCCAGTTGAGAATATGTGCATATGTGTATATGTGTGTATTATTGTAAATATTGTATTGAGCTAGATTTACAAAGATCCATAGACAGTATGGTTATTTTATGGTTGAAGAAAATGTGCATAAGTATATGTTGTTTCTTTGTAAATACTATAATGAGTTGTGTTATGAAGCTCCAGTAAACAATATGTTTGTCATGTTTAATAGATGTTCTTGTAAATGCTACAACGAGCTATGTTATAAAGCTCCATGGGGAATATGTTTTGTTTTCAGCAGTCCTGTTGGTTATGAGTGGCATTCAACACCGAGGATGGTGTTCCCCCAAAGGGGAGGGTTCGGTAACAATGCTAGTTAAAATTCCATGTAAATATAGAAATATAAGACGAGGGTCATGAGACGCATATTCCAAGATGAATGGTGGGCAAAGACATTATAGTGGGCTTTCATTTTGGTTTATTATGGCTATGTAAATTGGCAAAGGCAATGGCAAAGGCTTTGGAAAGGAATGAGACATTTATTGACATTTTATTTATGAAAAGAAAGGAAATTAGGAGAAAAGGAAGCTGAAAGGTCATACGTTGCATGAGAGGAGGAAATGAAGGAAAATAATGGAAAATGAACAAAATAGAGGCCTCATTAATAGAAGGGTTTCTGAGGATCAATGGGTAAGATTGGTTAGTGTAGGTTGGTCATTTCAGTTTTGATGGAGCTCTCTTCTATTCTCTCTCTCATAATCTTGGACACTTAGATTTTTCTTGCAGCATTCTTGGAGAGTGTGGCATAATTCGAGTTTTGGAGCAAGAAGGAAAAGGAAATGTAGGAAAGCGCAAGAGGACATTAGGATTAGCAATTCCAATGGATTTGGCTTACAGGTACCGAGTTGCATGTATATTTTCCTCACTAGTTTTGCCGTGCATGACACATGCATGTGGTTTCTTGGTTATAATTTGTCACTGGAATGAAGGATTGCCTGGATTGACATTGGATTTTCCTAGCCTTGCCATTTTCTGGATAGGCATGGTGTTGTGGGTTCATTTCTTTGTTTTTCTGGTTGGTTCTCACGTTATGTAACAACCCCGAGATTAAAACATGCAACTAATTAGATCAATTATGTGATTTACAATCAACACACCTATATTCAACTAATTAGGATAGAATTTTTGAGAAATAGGAGTAAAGGAAACTTACCTGTAGCAATGATATTCCTTACTTGTAATTTTAGAGTTGAATGCTATTTGAATATCGCTAACCGCAACAATGTTTTGGATATGACTTTCCACCCAACCGTAGGCTCAATTGCATGTAACCTTTCTAACCTTGGTATACTGGTTTGTATGTGGATTATATGGTTGTTGTTTCTTTGGTATTTCTATTGTTATAATGTTGGCTGTGCATATGTTTTATGATGGTATATATGTATGGCTCCCATAATTTTTTTTTCTTGTATATGAATGAACAATGTATCTATGGCATAATGGATGAACTTCAGCTAAAGTGATAAAGAAAGAATGCCTCATAGCGAATCTCAGATAAGTATGAGACCCCTATGCTTAGATCTGTCAATTATACATGTAGATTGCATTGATGCCAAGTGTTTGACATAATGTCAGTCCTGGATGGGGATGGTTAGGCCTAGTCTTAGAGTTAGTTTTTGTTTTATTATGCTTATTATTATGTGTTTAATGGGTGCCATAAGTTACAACAAGTTCTGGGCAGTGGCTGGAATTCTAGGCTTGAAAAGTGCCTTAAATTCCTTGGAATCTCGCATAGGTCTGCTAGAAATATATCCTAGATGTAGGCATGCATGTGTGTGGGAGAATCCAGAGCTCTTTTAATACTCACATGCCCATAGGATGGGAGCATCCAGAGTTTTAATAGCTTAGAAACTAAGTGCGAACTAGGGGTTGGTTAGCAAAAAGGTTGGGATTGTTCCTAGGAGTCCTATTGTTGATGTTGAAGGTATGTATGGTGTGTTTATGTCAGTTCCACTTCCTTAACGTGACTTAGGAGATCAAATTATATCATAGTAACTTCTCATCATGTGTTTACCCAGGTTGGCCAATTACTTTGGTATATGTGAGAGGAGGATGTTACAGTAAATTAGAAATTAAACCGAGAACAAACATCTTGCGAGGAAAAGCTAATATAATTATGATGTAGGAGCATCAGTGCCATTTTTTTCTAGATGAAGAGGAGCCCATGTAAATTATAGAAGAGATATTTCATACTGTAAAAATTAGGACTGTAGGATGTTAATTTTCCATGTCCCCCATTTCCATTCTTCTAAGTTGTTAGTTTGTTTTAGTACATGTCAAGTGGGCCTTTGTAAATACAACAGGTGGAAGGTAGGAATATGGTAGTTTTAGGGTCTAGACAAATGTACCATTTTGAATTGTTTATTTTGAGATATTTTCTAGCCAATGATTTGTATATGTAAATGTGTGTGTGATGTCGTAGCTTGTAAAGGTCTCCCAGGAATTAGAATCTTATGATATTAGGGAAGAAAATTCTCCCAAGTGCATTCAAGAAAAATCCTAGAAGGAGTTCTCTAAGTCTTAATGTATATATTTCTTAATTAAAGAATGGATATGGTTCTCAAAAATTCTCTTTGTATACATGAGGAATCTCTTCACATAGGGTCTTTGTAGATTTTGATTTATTTGTTTGTTTGGTTAATAATTAGTAAGGAAACCCCATGATAGTCTCTGCCATTACATATGATAAGCAACTAGATGAAGGAAGAAAATATGTGTGTCAATGTTGTGTGTGTACATTGACCTCTGTCTCATCCAAATATCCATGTGAATCCATTTGTGAAGCTGTAGCATTAATTCCATAAGGGAACAACACTTAGATTTTTGAAACCATGGGTTTATTTGCATGCGTGGGTGGCTCAAGTTATAATGTGTCTCTAGTTATAGGGTGTATCATATTATGTATCTATTATTGGAGTGTAGATGGCCGTGAAGTGCTCTTGAGAGATTGAGCATCATTAATTAGTTTAGAAGAGTTGATGTTGGTGAGGAGCGACATGCCTTTGCAACATTTATTTTAGCGTTGATCTAGTGGCACCGTCTAAACCTAGATTGCACAAGTATTGTGCATATAATTGTGGACTTAGTTCATATGTATGAGGGAAAAGAGAAATTCTCGGTGGAAAGGAAGTACCTGGCGATGACTGGATCCTAAGGCAGTTTCACAGATTTAGGGCCTAAAATATAAAAATATTTTTCCTACAAGACTCTAGACTAAGCCATAGATAACTTACACTATTTAACTAGACATGTACATACTTGAATAATTAACAAACGAGTCATCAAATTATATAAGTGAGGGTCTGTTTTAAAGGAAATTGACTTGCACAGTTAAGATAGACATCAGTTGAATTAGTTGGGCTCGCATCAATCGACATGAAGTATCACAAGTGGATTCGTTGTAGTCAAGGAGTGTTAGGAGTTGGGAGAGTGTAGGGAAACCACTCAAGAAACAAGGCTTACCTTTGAATTTAAGTCAAGGCCCAACCTCCTGACTTACATGTCATTGGGACCCACAACAAGGAAATTTACAAAGGGAAATGATCATATAATATCTAGAGGTTGTTTTAATTTGTTATATAAAATGTAAAGGAATCAAGGAGGGCCAAATCAATTTTGGAATCATGTCAATATTGAACCGAGAAGAGAATTCCAATCACCAAGGGAAAAAGGATTGAAAGACAAAGAGTCACTTTAAATGGAAATGGTGGAAGGAAGAAAGGAGGACCTATGATTATTAAGAAGTGAAGTATCACATGGAGGTTCAGAGTTGTAGCAAGAATCCCGGGCAATCCTGGTCGGTCGCTAAAGGGGCCTAACATCAAAGAAGTATCATATATTTTGAGAATTAAAAAGGAATACTACAACCAAGTTTTTCGAAGACTGGGGAAGGAAGATTTCCCATGGAGATTTGGAGAAGAACACAAGACGTAAAAAAGAAAATCAAGTTTATATTGATGGTCATTAGGGGAATTTTAAGGTTCAAAATGGGTCTCCTATTGAAATTATAAAAGAATATTGGAATAATAAAAAAATATTAGATTAAATCATCAAATTTTAGATAGAAAAGATAAAAGAAACTACTTTATCAACTTGTATTTTCAACCTATCTCCCTATGGGTTTACTCAAATTTTGAGTGGGAACACTCATTGGATGAAAACTTTGATTCCTGGTCCAAGGAGTACCCATGTTGCATACTTTTGATGGACCTTTCTACATAAAAAATGAGAAATACATCCAAAAACGTGATTGCAATAATGATTTTCATGTATTTCTCGTTATTCATATAGAAAGGTCCATCGAAAGTATGCAACATAAGCACTCCTTGGATGGGGAATTAAAATTTGCATCCAACAAGTACTCCCCCTTGAAATTTGAGTAAAACCTTAGGAGATAAGTTGAAAACAAGATAAATGCTATGCAAGTAATTTTCGAGAGTGGTTGTGTTACTTGGTAACCATGAGGAAGAAAACCATGGACAAGATGCTTCCTTAATGAAAAAAGATCTTAGGTTTGTTGATGCATGGATAGATGGAAGTTAATTTATATGAACCAGAGGAAGGACTAATCCTAGGAGAGGATGATGTTTGTGATGAAACGAGGATTTTCTTAGCTCAACACAAGGAAGGGATGTTGATAGCATCAAAACAACAGGAATAAATAAATATATTTTTAGCTAATTATTTGCATGAGTTTTAATTTGAAAGTATTGAGCACCATGGAGCTGAACAAGTGCTAAAGATTTTGGATAGTGAAAAACTATAATAGGAGATGAAGTATTTCGATGAAAACTAGCACTGGAAGGATGTTACATACAAGGAAGATGGGGAGCAATTTACAACTACTAGAGAAATTTACAAATACTATGCTACCATGATATGAAATAGAGTTGAAGTCTCTAGAGGATTGGTTGGAAGATCTTGGAATTGAAGAAGAATGCATAGAGAGTGCAATGAAAGAATTGAGGGAAGACAAAATGATCAGGGCATCAAAGTTATATGATGATGATAAGTAGTTTGTCAAATAAATGGTTGTAGGAGAAGAGGAAGAACAACAGATGATGTCAAGAGAAGAAGAAGAAGAAAATAATAATGAGATTACCATGCCTTGGGAGAATTTGCTTCTTTTTCAATCGATGAGTACAGGGAAACAAACAATGATAGAGAATTTCCCTTTATTTGGAATTTTATGTTTTATTCGCAACTATGAGGATGAAGAAGAATGAAGGGTGTATGTTGAGATGGATATTGAGATTTTGCAGACACTAATGGTATTGACTGGTGTAAACAACATTTACCATCAAGAGTCTAGAGTGGACATGGAGGTTGATTTTTTTTCCCAAAAAAATCTCATACTTGGTATTTCATTGAAATGAAAGTACGTAAATTACTTTTCATTGTACCAATCCAAAACATATGACAATCAAAATAAAAACTTGTTAAGTTCCAACAATTACAACAACTTTAGTTTCATTCTTTTTTTTGGCATTCACCGTAAGGACATCAGAGAATTTTTTTGTAATAACTAAACGAATTACAAGTTGGAGTAATGCTTCCTTCGATCTTATCTCCCCATCAAAATTGTGTTCCCTTTAGATATGTTACCAATGATTTACGGAAAAGTTGTGTAATGTACCAATCCCCAAGAACTAATCAATAACCAGTAGTAAATTGCCATCACGTCACTTGCCTGTACATTTCATAGTCAAGGATGAGCCAAGTCCCAGTTAAATTTTCTTTATTATTAGTTCTAGGAATCAACACTAAGCTAAGAATGAAAGTGTGATGATTGTCTAGGTGAAATGCAATTCATGGTTTCCATACATCCTTGACATGAAACACTCGGTGCAAAGAATTGGTGGGTATGTCATGGTGGTTGCGGTGATGCAAAACAAGCTGGTGGCGAAGGAGGCATGTTCAGATATGAATTCTAATAAATCATTGTAGCAAATATTTGCACATGTTCATTGAAAATAGACCATTCACATACTTTCAATCTAACTTTAGCACTAGATTATTTAAGTTCTAAAAGGTAGTAAAATTTTTCTTCGAGGGGTGTGTCTTTTGCTAGGATTTGGATGAAAGGTTTGGTCATTTCAATGCTCAAGACTTGATTAAGTAATCCTTGCAGATATTCAGATGCATTTCTCAGCTTATTGTTGTGATTTATTCCCTTCCCTTATCAACTAGTGCTCCTATTAATGTAGCTACCCATAAATTTATCATTCCTGCTCCAATGTCTTGCTAAGTCCTTGTTATGGCATGGGGTCTTTAGTTTTTCTTGCAAACAATTCTCCAGTGAGCACATATTGAGCCTTGATTTTGGAATGATTAGATGCAAGATAGGGTGGACAGTTATCCAATGTTTTCATAAGGGAAACTCCGTTGTCGAGTGTGTTATCCAGATTTTATTTGGTAACCGCAAATTCATCATGAACCTTCTCCAGAATCCCTGTAAACTTTGGATTTCCAAGAACTGTAGGTCGTACCTGCACGTATACAACTTGTGCGATGAGTTGTTAATTATGGTTGATTAACTGTTGCACCAACTATTGTATGTGGATGAGATTCTCATCAAATTTGGTTGGGGTGGGGATTATAAGTTTCTTTCCAACTTGGTGTTGGGAAAAATAAGGGGGGTGAATCTGTATTTACAAATCAATAAATTTTTATATGCGACTTTACTGAATCAAACCTACGTGTGCACGTGACTGTTCCTAATAGAATTAGCATATATCGAGTGAACTTAAAATTTAGTTAAGCCATGATATGTTTGTCTTCAGCTACTGCATTAGTACTTTATTAACCATTAGATAAACATTAACCATGTGCTGTAATAAACAAACCATAAGAAACAAACATGAACACCCAGATTTATGGTGGAAACCCAATGTGGGAAAAAACCACCTGTTGATGATTTCATTGTCTTCCTTTTAATATAGAGAATAAGATGATTACAATATTGTACTAGTGCAGACTCATACCAATATGTAGACACCCCTTGCAAATGACTACGACCTTCTCTCCTTCTCCATCTTCTACTAGAACAGAGCTACAACCCCCTAGCTCTTGTACTAGCTCATATGTTTACTAGTTCGTAAGCGCCGACCTACAGAAGGCTACAACCTTCACTCGTTCTCCAGCTGCTACTAGAAGGGAGCACTAACCCCCTGATGTAATTATCAGCGACTACTAGCAAGATGCTTTGACTTTCTCACTGAAGGCTCCAACCTTTGTAGGGTTTAACCCCGTATAGAAATTACCTGCATACGAATTCTAAAACACAGAAAACAAACAATATGAGAGCATAACACATAGGACACATATACACAGAAATTTTCTACTGGATCCCAAACCGGGATTACTAGCTTGATTTTTCATTATGTTCCTTTCAATGTTACAATACATATTTATACATGCCGAAGCATCCAATACCATGGACCAAAAACCATCACGTCCAAAACCATTTGCAAAAATCATGCACAAAACCATAGGTAGGTCCGCCCAACCTAATATAGGGTCCATAAACAAATTTTTTTGGGGCACTACCTCGGATCCCATAGAGAGGGTTTACCTACACCCCTCAAACCCCCAAGTTAACTACATGGGCTAGTTGTGGAAGGAATATAACAAAACCCAACCTTCTCCCACTTGTTGTTTTCTTTCCATAGGGGGCCACAAGAGAGCTTAGTCATTTATATAGCCCTGCAACACCCATTGTTTCTCTACACCAAGAGAACTTCTTAGAGCTCACATATTTTGTCAATGCATGTGTAGTATTCTTCAAAGTGTCCACCTTTACTAGCAACAACTTTTTTTCTTCTATCATGTCCCTCAAAAATTGATATCGAACATCAATGTGCTTTGTATTTGAATGATATGCAGGGTTATTTTCCAAGAAAATTGCACTTTGGCTATCACAGCCTATCCTTATAGCTCCCTGTACTAACTCCATACTTGAACACAATCTCTGCAACCAAACTACGTCCTTGCTTGCATGAGTGGCTGCTATGTATTATGCCTCTGTAGTTGATAGTGCCACTATATATTATTTCTTGCTTATTCAATTTATTGCACCTCCAAATAGGTTAAAAAAATACCCAATTGTAGATCTTCTCTGATCTAGATCTCCAGCCCAGTCTGCATCAAGAAATCCATGAATATCCAAAACTCTGTCCAATCCTAGTCTTCCTTGGTAGCACAAACCATAATCACTAGTGCCATCCAAATATGTGGAAACTCACTTCACTAATATCCAGTGCTCCTTCCTTGGTTTTGAAATAAACTTGCTCAATACTCCCATTGCATGTGCAATGTCTGGTCTAGTACAAACCATTGCATACATCAGGCTACCCAATGCACTTGCATATGGAACACGAGACATGTCCTCTTCCTCTTCTTCTGTCTTGAGACACTGTTCAGCAGATAACCTCAGACCTATAGGAATAGGAACCTTCACCAGTTTACTATCTTACATATTAAACCTTTGTAGTATTGTCTCAACATACTTCCTTTGGTTTAACCAGAGCTTCCCCTTTTCCTGGTCTCTTTTAATTTCCATGCCCAAAATATAGTTTGCAGCACCAAGTTCTTTCATGTTGAATTTGGAGGACAATTGGGTCTTCAAATCCTAGATACTTTCTTTGTCATTTCCAACCAGCAACATATCATCCACATACAAGACCAAATAAATAACACGATCACCAATTAATTTTAAATACACATATTGATCTACTTTGCTTCTGGTGAAGCCAAGTCCCTGTATAAATGTATCAAATTTCTGATAACACATCCTTGGTGACAGTTTTAACCCATACAGAGACTTTTTTAACTTGTGTACCATTTCTCTCTTATTCTTCACTGAAAAACCTTTAGCTTGCTTTATGTAGATCTCCTTTTCTAGATCCCCACGAAGAAATGTTGTATTCACATTCATCTGTTCTACCTCAAAATCAAAAGCAGCAACAACAAATAAAAGTAGTCTAATAGAAGCTACCTTGGCAACAGGAGAAAATATATCACCAAAATCAGTTCCTGGCACCTGGGAATAACATTTTTCTACCAACCGAGCTTTGTATTTCTCCACCTTTCCTTCTACATGTGTCTTCTTCTTGAACACCCATTTGCTACCAATGGGTTTCCTTCCATCCAGCTACTCCACCAGATCCCAGGCCTTATTTTTGTGCAAATATGCCATTTCATCAACCATGGCCTCTTTCTAGAGTTTTCCATCCTCTGAATCTACTGCTTCCTTCATAGTTCCGAGATCATCATCAATAACAGATAAAGCAAAATTTGAATAAAAAGTAGATGGACTATACCTTTCCAGCTACCTTCTTTATCGAACTGATCTTCTCACACCCGGAGTTTGTGGCTCTTAATCTTCTAATTCCTCCCCTGTTGTAGAGTCTGATTCTTCCTCCTTAAGCTCAAACTCTATCTTCTCATGTTCCTTTGTTTGGACTTCATGTTTAATAACATCTTTCACCTATCTGAACACCATACCTTGGTTGTAAACAACCTTGCTTGTTACTGGGTTCCAAAGCTTATAACCCTTTAAACCATCCTTATACCCAATAAGGATGCACTTTTCAGATTTACTATCCAACTTGGTTTTTTTCTCCTTTGGAACATGTACATATGTGTCACATCAAAATACCTTCAGATGTGAAATAGAGGGTTTCTTACTAGTCCATACCTCTTGTGGAGTCTTATCCTCCAACGCTAATGAAGGTGATCTATTGACCAGGTAACATGCTGTCACCACCACCTCTACCCAGAATTCTTGTCCCAACCTGACACCACTGAGCATGCTTCTTGCCCTTTCCATGAACGTCTTCTTCATTCTTTCTACAACTCCATTTTTCTCAGTTGTGTATGGAGTAGTCTTCTACTGTGCTATACCACACTTCTTACAGAATTCTTCAAATTCCTTGTTGCAAAACTCTCCACCGTTATCTGTCCTTAACACCTTTATCTTCTTCTCTTTCTAATTTTCCACTAGAGCCTTAAATTAGTTAAACTTGTCAAATACTTCAGATTTCTTCTAAAGGAAATATATCCATGTATTCCTTGAGAGCTCATCTATAAAAGATATATATTACATAGACTTACCCTATGATTGAACCTTCACAGGTCCAAACACATCACTGTGCACAAGTTCTAATATATGTTTCACTGTCTTACCACCAGAGGGGAAACTCACCTGATTCTGCATCCCATATACACAATTTTCACAGAAATCAAATCTAGAGAGCTATTACTCATACCTTATACCATACCTTTACCATGAAGTATTTAAGGCCCTTCTCTCCAATATTTCCAAGCCTTTGATGCAACACCATGGTCCTCTCTCTAGAGACCACTAGATTTTCTACTCCACTTTCAGGAACCATAGAACTGTTGCACCCATCAACAACAGTGCTACCATGTAGCTTGTACAGAGTTCCAATCTGAACTCCTCGTATCAATACTAGTGCTCCCCGAACCATCTTGCATGTATCCTTCTTGAACATTGTTTTTACACTTGCATCATCCAACTTTCTTACAAAAATCAGATTTTTGGCTAATGCGGGAATATGGAGAACACCCGAAAGTGTTCTAACCCTTCAACCTTGCCACTTTAACTTTACATTTTCGTGACCAATGATTCTAGCCTTCCTGTCATCCCCCAAGAAGACATCACCACCATCATATTTCTCATACTCGCAGAACCACTCTCTATGGGGAGTGAAGTGAAAGGATGCACCTGAGTCAATCAACCATGCCTCGTGATCTACATGTGTACTTAAAGAAGCCAAGTACACATCCCCACCTTCATCTGAGGTGGTTTTCGCCTCTGCAGAAGCAGCACAATCAGATCCATTTACTTTATCAGGAGCTTTAGATTTACAGTCCCTTTTGTAGTGCCCTTCCCTTCTACATTTCTAGCACACCACCTTTACAGGGTTTCTTGGAGATTTGGACCTCCCTCTCGATTTAGATCTCCCACTCGATGACTTATTTTTGTTTCTGTTCTAGGATCGTCCTCGTACAGAAAAGTCATCACCATTCTGGCTCTCTATATTTTTCCGTCTCATCTCCTCCATCAGCAACGATGATACTATTTCATCAAACTGCAAGGCAGTTGTATTACTACCAATTGCAATAACTAGACTATCCCACGAATCTATTAGAGGACACAACAAACCAATGCACTTATCTTCATCTGAAATTTTAATATAAATAGATAATAATTTACTTACCACAGTAATAAATGCATTCAGATGCTCTGTCACCGAGTCTTAATCTTTCATCCTCAAGTTATACAACTATTTCCGCAGGAATAGTTTATTCACCAAAGACTTAGATTGGTACAAAGTCCCTAACTTGTCCCACAAAGCCTTCACCATAGCTTCCCCTGATACATTCAATAATATTGAATCTGAGACACACAATCGTATTGTGCTATTTGCTTTCCAATCCAACTTCTTTCATTCTTCATCGAACACTCCCATTGGTTTAGTACCCGGATCTACAGTGATCCACTGATCTTTATCCACCAACAGATCCTCCATCTTGAGTTTCCACAACTCAAAACTCTGACCATTAAATTTCTCAATCTCTATCTTTCCACTGCTTGCCATCCTCTTTCACCACTAGAATCGATCTCGCAGATCTCCCACTGAACAGGGTCTACCATAGGCCCAAGCAAAACTCCTCAGCAATAAAGTCATCCCCTTGAAGCCAAAATAGCCCTAATACAAGTTTTACGAATTCTAAAACATAGAAAATAAACAATGAGAAAGCATAACACATAAAACACATACACAAAGATTTTCCCCTGGATCCCAAAACCGGGACTACCAGCTTGATTTTTCATTATGTTCCTTTCAATGTTACAATACATATTTATACATGCCGAAGCATCCAATACCATGGACTGAAAATGATCGCGTCCAAATCCATGGACCGAAAACCATCGCGTCCAAAACCATGTGCGAAAATCATGCACAAAACCATAGGTAGGTCTGCCCAACCTAATATAGGGCCCAAAAACAAAATTTTCTGAGGAACTGCCCTAGACCCCATAGATGGGGGTTTCTTGCACCCCTCCAACCCCCCGTGACCCCCCTGCTACTCAATTCGCGCAACGAATGGGTGGCTCTGTCCCCCCTCTAACCCCCTACTTAACTACGTGGGCTAGTTGTGGAAAGAATATAACACAACCCAACAACTTTCAGTATCCTCCAGGGACCACATTTCATAAATTTTTAGATTGGATATTCTTGGTACACAACAACATAATATGTAGGCCACATTTCATCAAACTTTCATACTGGACCCATCAATAACATTGAAGCTCCAAATAAATCACCACCGCAATACACCAATCAAATACATTTGCATCAACCAATCACTGACACCCAATCATCAATATCTAATATAATTGAAACCTAATAATCAATCTTTGAATCAACCACAACGAAATCAATTAATCACTAAAAACTCAATCAACTGACACTTAATCAAAATTCAACCAGTCAGCTAGAACAGACAGATCACTGTAACTAGTACACAAACTTGAACACAGAACACTGCATCAACATTCAGAACCAACTACAAGCTTAAAAATCATATGTAAAAATTCATATGTTACTTCAATGAAGTCAGTCTGCATGTATACATTACTTTTTGTAGCCCAACCTGCGTACACCTCTAAATATACTGAATCATCAAACTTCTAAACCAAAAACTAAACTAACTAGAGACATTCTGAAGATCTATTGTCATACTATAGAGTTCTAAATAGTTAGTAGCCAATATCATGCTTCTTACTCAATCAATCAATCAATAAACTTGATTCAATCTCCTTATACAATCAGTTTTACTTTCAGATCCAAAGAAGACATCATTGACAAACATTAGTAAAACAAAAGCACTGATCAGATAGATCAGTCATCTTTGAACAACAAACTTTTCTTTTGCATACACTACTTGGAAGAGCCAAATCAGTCTGTATACGTGCCTTCGCCAAGGTAAGCCAATGTATAGATCTGTAAATAATAACTTATAACTTCACAACTATTCCAGACTTTAGATATATCCATATCATATAATTTAAAGGAAAAAACATTTGTTAGCATTCAGATCTAGTCTATCCATTATCAGATCACATAATGATAAGTCTTTTCAGGTCTTACGATCCTGATCCATCATTAGATCTCATCCATCATCAAACACTCGGGTGCATACTTATTCTAGATTAAGCAAAGCATCAGAAACCCATAAGATGCATATTTTCTTTTGATCTAACTATTCATAAGATATTCATTACTTGCACTCGTAACCCTTTGATCTTCTCCTCCCTATATACTTAGAGCCCTTTTCAATACCTCAGACCGAAACAACACTTAGAACATGTGGCATTCTTAGACAGGATCAAGTAACCATTATTTCGCTCAATATTTTGGGTTAATACCATGCTATTGACCCTTGGTATTATTTAACCTTAATTTTCCATCCAATACACACTTTTCTTCTTGTGAAAGTGTGTGCATATGTATACGCTTATTTTTTTCTGTATAACTGCTTGTATACGCTACTTGGACTAGGTGAAACATTGTATACAACTTTAAACTTTTTTTTCAATTGCTTGATTCTGATCTGTAATCCTTTGTTCCATCATCATGTTCTTTTGTGCCATTACTCTGTTACCTATGAATTGACCTGTTACAATGTGAGTGCGATCATATATCACTTTTGAACTGATTCCCCTGAATTGCCCTACATTTTGTCACAATTGTAAACACAATTTCAAATCATTTTGTCACATCCTGTTTATATATTTATCAAGTAGTCCATTCATCAAATAGGTTATCTACCAAGGACAACACTAACACAGTCTTCTTGTATCAAACCTTTAACCATTATTATGTTCCATCATTCTGTCACCTCTGATATCTCTGTGTTCCATCATTCTGTCACCTTTGATATCTCTATGTTCCATCATTCTGTCACTTCTGATATCTTGGTGTTCCATCATCCTGTCACCTCTGATCTATCCTGTAGATTCATCTAGTTACCATATGCAAGTGAGCTTCCATCAAGGACAACACATGCATCATAATTCCAACAATCTCCCCCTTTGGACTTGATGGCAACCACAACCTGTAAATAACATCAAGAAAAGAACTAAGCTTTTCAAAAGATCAAGCTACTCTCCCCCTTTGACATCAAGGGCAAAGGGTTGATCAATGTTAAATAAAGGCTTCCATATATCAACTATTGAACATGAACACTGATCATGCTCCCCCTAGGGACATGTTGAATTCTCTAATCAAAATCCCCCTTAGTACATGCTGATATGCATTATACTTTTCATTCTACCTCTGAGCACATGGAGAGTCCACATAAATATTTTTCAAAAGAATAACATGACTCTATAACTCAACTATGTGAGTATGACCTTCCTATCACCAATGAATCATACACACATCAATGACCTAGCCAAGTGGGGATACACCAAATGTTCATACGTGAATGAAAATTGCAGTTATTACATCATCCTTCCCATGCATAGTGGGGGTACCAATTACATCATATGTCCAAAAGGACTCATTCATAATATACTATGATAGAAAGAGACATATTATTACACCATATGACCTTTACATCAAATGTTTTACATGATATTTATAAAAAATACCAAATATCTAAACAAGACCATGATATTTATTAGAAACTGTCATACACCATATATGATCTGCACCATAAGCATCTGTCAGCGACATCCATAATAACAACACATATATGTCCATCATCAATTCGCAAGATAAGTCAATGTAGCTATTAACATCATCAACCTGTGACAATGTATGCCACATATACATATCAACTCATCCCCTTAATCTTATCAAGGTCAACTTTCTCTGTTTCCTTAGTAGAAAAATCCTTAACATATGCTTTCGTTAATCAACTAAGAATATGTCATATCTCCAAGAAGTAATACAAAACCATTCACATGATATCAAATATATGTGAAATCACCATAGTCATCACCTATGACCATAACATCATCATTGTAGAAAGAACTGCATGATCTTTCCACAAGAACCCTCAATATATCAACCATGTATCATCACTTGGGATTTTTCTAACATTCCGCATCTAATAAGCATCAACCATGATAATCAACATATATGAGAATCAAACATATCATCATAAAGTAAGAAGTCATCATCATTATGTGACTAAGTAAGCCATGTCTCTAAATATCCATGTCTTCAATTAGCTATGTCTTCATGAAACTTGCAATAACACCATTCTCTTGGCCAACCAAGAATATTTACCAATACAAAACTTAAGTAATCATCCATGTATCCAGCATAATGTGTATCTATCTTCTCATGAATGAGAAAAGAAAATCATGACTTCGTAGTCAAACATTCTTGATATCTTCAAGAACAATAATCCTCAACCAATATACCATGTGATATCCAAGAACTATAGGAATCCTCATCCATAACTACACCATATGAAATTTATGCATATTTGAAGGCATGATGACAGTAACATAAAATAAATGAGTGACACTTATCATCATCAAATAATGAAGATATGCACTCAAGCTTTTTTCTTCTCCTTGAACTTTTGAAGATCATATATGTAAGTAATACGATAGATGTACTATATTCATCATAAAAAAGAATCATCTCAATCATCCATAAATATTATTTGAATAAAAATTATGTGGCCCAAGTAATATAAGTATCATTTGAGATTCCATCATAGGCAACCCATGACCGCCGCGTATCATGATGCATCATTTAAACACTTCAACAACATAGTCATCCTCACCATTAATAAGAATCCTTATGCACCAAAGGTTTCTAAACATAATGCCAACAATGCATCATTAGAAGCATAGCACATTCTCCCCCTGAAACTATGCCAACTGATCAATGTATCTGATCATTGCATATATTAATAAGAATCATCAAGGCATCATCATCAACTAGTTATACATCAAGTCATAAATAACTTGTGAGATCCAAAAGCACTTCTAAATAACATCAATAGTCTATAATCATCAATAATCAAGACAGAAAAGATAATTGACAATTTTATGAACCATATCATACCCTTGTTCTAAATCTGTGCCACTGCTTCTTCATCAAACCAACATATTCACGACTATGCAGTTTCGAAATAGTGTATATACACTACTTGTCTTCATAATATCTGTGTATGAGAATTAGAACACTAAAATTTCATACTTTAAGTTCCTCCTGAGTCTATTCTGACTGTACTTGGTCTTATAACTTTTTCTAAAGCATCAATTCCAAGAATATCATTACCATGATGGTTCTTCATCAGAGACTCCAATTTTCTCTTGTCTCCAGTCATGTGATGACCACATCTACTATAGTATATCATATTTGTCTTTGAATGAGTAGAGAGCAAGATCACACCTTATTTGATCTTTGTTTTCTTGATTCTTGGTGGATTCATCTTTTTCATATTTTCTGATATAATTCTTCTTATTTGATTGCTTACCATATTGTGTGCGGTGATGCATAGAATTGTCCCTGAATTCTTTTGCTACATGCCCAAATTTGTTACGAGCATAATATCTTATATGTTTCATATTCCTTCCATAGAAATTAATGGCTTTGTGACCAAACATATTGCAAGAAAAAAATATCCCTTAAAGTAGTTGGAAGTCAATGATGTTTCTATGAGAGGGTTGTTAGCTTGATACATTCTACTTCTGCATCTGGATGCAACATGTCCAAAGTTATGACATATGAAATATTCAACATTATTCATCAGAGGAAAGAATTGATTAACACTTCCACAGTTAGGAATCTCATTTTGATTATTGTTTTAATTTGAGAATCTAATTTTCTTGTTCTTCATTTGCTTAAGGTAGTTCTTCATTCTACTTATTTGAATTTTCAAGATATTATTTTAGAGAGATGACCTCAGCTTCAAGACTTTCATAGTAACTAGATCTATCTTTAAGTTTCTTGATTGTTGTACCCTTTTCATTTACTTCATTTCTCAATGATGTCACTTCATCCTACAACATTTGACATTGATCTTCCTTTCCCTTGTACTACTTCCTTACCTTGTTTCCTTCCTCCAATTGAGCTTTTAACCTGGTAATGTCCTCTTTGAAGGTACACTCCCTTTTGTCAAATAGATATTCTTGATCTCTAATTTTATCTGAGTCTTTTAACTTTTGTCTCTATTAGATTTCTTTCACTTTCACCCAGGAAATTCAGTTGTTTCACCATCACTTTCATTATCTTCAATATTGCATGAACAGAGAAATGCATCACTAGAAGACCAAAAATTAGTACCTGATACTTCTTCTGCTTGTTCATCTTCAAGTTGAGGTGATTCTGAAATTGAATGCTTGATTCCACCTAATAACCAATTGTCTCTCCCGTTGTCACTATTCTTTTGAGATGTCTTCTTCCTCTATGGTGCTTTCTTCTTTTTCTTCTTTCCCATTGTTTTCACGAATCTCTTTCAAGCGATCAAGATTATGCCAAAGGACCTTTCTTGATACCAACTTTTGGGAAAAATACTGGGAGGGGGGTCTGAATCAGTATTTACAAATCAATAACTCTTTACCTTTCATATTCATATTTCTATATGGTACTTTACTAAATCGAACCTACGTGTGCATGTGGTTGTTCTTAAGAGAATTAGCGTATATCGAGTGAACTTACAATTTAGTTAATCCATAATATGTTTGTCTTCATCTATTACATTACTACTTTATTAACCATTAGATAAACATTAACCATGTGCTGTAATAAACAAACCATCACACATAAGAAACATACATGAACACCAATATTTAAGGTGGAAATCCAATGGGGGAAAAAACCACCTATTGTTGTTGTCTCTATCTTCCTTTTAATATAAAGAATAAGTTGTTTAGAATCTTGTATTGGTATAGACTCATACCAGTACGTAGGCACCCACTTGCATAAGGATACAACCTTCTCTCACTCTCCATCTTCTACTGGAAGGGAGATACAACCCCATAGTTATTATACTAGCTCATATGTTTATCAATACATAGTCATCAGCCTACAGCAGGCTACAACCTTCACTCGTTCTCGATATGTTATTGGAAGGAAGCTTCAACCCCCTTTTATAATCACCAACCGCTACTGGAAGGAAGCTTCGACTTCCTCACTAAAGGATCCAACCTTAAGTATTCTCCAGGGATCACGTTTCATAAATTTTCAAACTGGATACTCCTGGTACAAAACAACACAATATGTAGGTCACGTTTCATCAAATTTTCATACTAGACCCATCAATAACATTGAAGCTCAAAATCTATCACCACTGCAATATAACCATCATATACATCTGCATCAACCAATCACTAAAACCCAATCATCAATCTCTGAATCAACCATAACCAAATCAATCAATCACTGAAAATTCAATCAACTAACACTTAATTAAAATTCAACCAATCAACTGGAATAGGAAGACCGCTATAACCAATACACAGATATGAACCCAGAACACTGCATCAACAACTTGAACCAACTACAACCTCAAAAAGCATATGTTAAAATGAATACATTACTTCAATGAAGCTAGCCTGCATGTATATGTTACTTTTTGCAGCCCAACCTATGTATACCTCTAAATATATTGAATCATCAAACTTTTGAACCAAAAAATGAACTAACCAGACACATTCTGAAGCTCTACTATCATATTACATAGTTTTAAGCAGTTAGCAGCAAATACCGCCCTTCTTACTCAATCAATAAATCAACCAAACTCAATCTCCTTATAAAATTTGTTTTACTTTCATATCCGAGGAAGACATCATTGACAAACATTAGTAAAATAGCATCATTGATCATATAGATCAGTCATCTCTGAACAAAAAACTTTTCTTCTGCATACACTACTTGGAAGAGTCGAACCAGTGTGTATACTTGCCTTCGCCAAGTCAAACCAACATATAGATCTGCAAATAATAACTTTAAATTTCACACTTATTCCAAACGTCAAATATAACCATATCTTAGCATTTACAGGACAAAATTTTTTTTTGCACTTAGATCTAGCCTATCCATTATCAGATGACATAAGGTTAAGTCATTTTAGGGCTTATGATCCCGATCCATCACTAGATCTCATCCATCATCAAACACTGAGGTACATACTTAGTCCAGATCAAGCAAAACATCAGAAACCCATAACATGCATATTTTATTTTGATATAACTATTCATAAGATATTCATTAATTGCATGCTTAGCCCTTTGGTATTCTCCTCCTTATATACTTAGAGTTGTTTTCATTACCTCGAACCAAAACAACATGTAGAAGCTATGGTATTCTTAGATGGGATCAAGTAACCGTTATTCCACACAATACTGTGGGCTAATACCATGATATTAACCTTTGGTACTATTTAACCTTAATTTTCCATCCCATACACATTTTTATTCTTATGAAAGTGTGTGCATATGTATACGATTCTTTTGTTCTATGTACCCTCTTGTATATGCTACTTGGACTAGGTGAAACCGTGTATACAGCTTAATACAACTTAAAAATTTCTTTTTCTTCAATTGCTTGATTCTAATATGTAATCATTTTTTCTATCATCCTATTCTTCTATGTCATTACTCTATTACCTATGAATTGACCTGTTACAATGTGAGTGCCATCATACATCACTTTTGAATTGCCTTGCATTTTTTCACATCTATAAACCGAATTGCCATGCATTCCGTCACATCATATTTATATGTTTATCAAGTAGCCCATTCATCAAATAGGTTTTCTATCAATGAAAACACTAACACATCCTTGGTGTATCAAAACTTTAACCATTATTCTATTCCATCATTCTATCACCTCTGATATCTTTGTGTTCCATCATTCTGTCACTTCTGATATCTTCGTGTTCCATCATTCTGTCACCTTTGATCTGTGTTGTAGGTTCATCTAGTTACCATATACAAGTGAGTTTCCATCAAGGACAACACATGCATCATAATTCCAACACCTCATTTTGACATACCAGCCAAATCTCCCTTTCTTGGTCCTATTGAATTTGAATCTTTTTGCTATCCTTTTTTCTCTTCCGCAACTCTTCTCAATGGGTTTAAATAACTATTCCAGAACTTGAAAAATGTTTTTTCATTGGTCAGCTTGATGTTGGCATACATCATCGAGGTATCATTAATCCCCCTTTTATCCTTGACCCCCATCGTTCTTGTTGAAGTTGGTACTATATAATTAATGCCCATTGAAACCGGGTTGATCGTCAATGGGTTGTTCATGACTGGTGGGTTGGTGATTGGTATTTTGACCATTCTTTCTCGGCATTGGTCAAGCAATACTTCAGTCATTTATGGATTGCGATATTTGATAGTTTCATCAAAGAAAGTGCACTCAAATAAATTATCTTGTGAGTTCACTTCAAAATTATCTTGCTTGTCCGACTGGTTTTTCTTTAACTGGTTTTGTTTTGACTAATTTTGTTTCAAGTAATTTTTCTTCAACTGATTATGTGCATTTACAATGTGCATCAGAGAGTTGGGAGGTGTATCACCTCTTAGATCAATTGTAGTGGCTTTATTAGTCTTAGTGCCAGTGGCATGATTCATTTGATATGAGGTACCATTATTAATGTTGTCATTCGACCTAATGGAAGAAGTCCCATTTTTCTTACTGGAAGATGTACTATTCTACTCGAGGCCTCACTTATGTGAGTTGAGGAAGATTGCATCAATTTTCTGGTGAACATTATCTGCAAAGATGCCTTTTGAATTTTACATTACATTCTTCATTTTTTCTTGAATTGAAACGTTACGCAGTAGCGATGACACAGAGGCAAGGAATTCCATGTGGACAGTAGCAGGCAATCCGAAGAGATGGAAAAGGAAGCGAATAGTCATAAGACAGACTGGCTTTAAGCCATGAACAAACAAAGAGTAGAATGAAGAAGAAGGAGAAGAAGGAGACAATGAGACAAAGGAGACAGAATATAGAGTGAAGCAAGAAGCAGAGAATAGAGAGCCGAGCTGACCTACAGAGCTAAGGCAACATCGAGTAGACAGAGCTAGGCTTGAGAGGTTCAAGCAATCCTTGTGAGGATATCTATCGAGAACTAAGTACCAAATTTGACTCATCCCATTAATACCAGTTGAGGTCGAGAGTTGGTAAGGAAGAGTTTGTGCACTCTAGTGGCTTGGGGAATCCAAGAACCACCCTACTAAGCATCATCTATTTCAGGAGACTCAAATTGAGCTTCCTCATTGTAAAAACTCTACTTAAAGACACAATAAAGAAGGCCACCACTGAAAGCTAGACTAGAGACGTAGCCCAGGAGGATTGGTTGAACTCCTTATTAAATTTTTTTGTGCTCTATTTTGCTTGTTGTGTTTCTCTTACTGTTTTCCATTTTCCAGTGTTTGTTTATTTTGCAATCTTATAGATCTGTTGCCTAAGATAACATATACACACACTAGCACATGAGTCTGTAATACCTTCATTCATTAATTAATAAATTGAGATCACTCATGAGTGATTTTCAGATCAAGTGGTATCAAAGCCTTAGGCTATTAAGGTTAGACAAGCTGGTGCTGGATTTAGCTATTTAATGTTAACTAGATCAAAGCTCAAATTAGGAGAAGGAGAGTTGGTCGAAGCTAATCCTGAAATTGGGAGAGTCTATCTTTAGAAGACAATGTGAGAGGGAGGTTCTGTGGGGCCAGTCCCTCAATTCATAGATAGTTTCCTAGCCATAAGGGCCATGGTAGAGGAAATGTATAAGGATTTTATAAAACACAAGGATGAAGATTCATCAGGCTCCAAACAAGATAAAGGATAAGAAGAGTCTCTCCTCCATGTCCACTCAAAAGGCAAGGGGATAGAAGAAAGATTTCTCACACCTCCTAATAGCCCTGAACATAAAAAGAAGGCATGTTTGATTAAACTATATGAAATTTGATTTACCTATATATGATGGAGAGTTGAATGTAGAAAAGCTGGAGAATTGGATTAGACAAACTGATGTTTATTGCATAGTGCAGAGTATTGATTGAGATAAGAGCAAGATTCAGCTGGCAAGCATATGCCTTGGAGTCACTGCCTTAGCTTGGTGGGAAAGCAGGACCCAAGCTGACATGAAGAGACATGGTAAGACCATTTTTTTCTAGAGTGAATTTGTTTCTACAATAAAAAAACAGTTCTATCCACTGGCCTACATGCAGCAAGCTATGATGAGCTGGCAAACTCTTCGACAATTGAAAGGGCAAAGTGTACAGGGATACACCCAAGAATTTAGGAAGAGAGCATTGATTCTAGGAATCTCATTAGACTCACTTGAGACTCTGTTGAAGTACATCGGTGGCCTACATAGCTACATGAGGCACACTATCCCCATGTTTAATCCCAT